>JABASC010000035.1:0-85915 GCA_019776185.1 Plutomurus gul | reverse complement strand
GCTCTCTATGCATTTCATCTTTCCTCACACGCATTTTCACGAATCATGCTGCAAGTGGAGTTGTCTGCGGTATAGTGAGCGCAGCACAACAAGACAGGATGTAGGCATTGCCGCAAAGAAAGACAATACGAAACTAATATATTTATACAGATACATACTTAATGTTAGAAGAGTAATATAGGAATTGTAGGCATACCCATATGCAGTATTTACAGCTGTAAGGGAGTTTGACTACGATCTGTACCAGAAAATTTGTGAATGAATCAAAGACAAGGTTTCGAACAATCACTGTGCACTGTCTGTTTGTGAGGTGGTCTGCGATGTGAGAAGCACGATAATGATGACTTTGATTTCGATTTGAGGCACGACATGACGAATGTTCTTTTGTTACACGTGTTTCTTCATCTACTTTGTAAGTATGCGGATGCTCGTTATATTGTAAGAGCAATTAATATGGAAATGCACGACCAACCTACAAAGGATTCTTAATAATGTTTTTGTTCTTCAAATTCTGTGTTGTAATGCATTGGCTTATGGTTGAATGTGCGCAGAAGTCAAATGAGATCTCAAGTGACTTTAGGCAAGACAAGTTTTAAAAATTACCGATAAGGAACCTTTTCTATGGTAGATTTGAAAAGGCTTGATTTCATACTACACAAAATGATTCATCCTCGACCTGCCTTTCAATACAATTTGTGGATTGGTCATCTTTACTGTTCCTAACAGTGACACTGCCAAGTGGTAACCATGATCTACTATCTTACTGAAATATTATATGAATTAAATTCGAATAATTAATAAGCGCCATATAGTGTATACATATTTGAAAGTGAAAAGCTATACAGTTTCAGTAAATGCACACTTTACAACAGCAGCAGACAACCTACGTAAACATGTGTATGCAAAATATCATTTTTACTATATTTACGGTCACAGTTGTATGTGTAGATTACAATGTTTGACTGTCCGATCCTTAAAAAATTATTTAGTTTTTTTATCTGTAGGGGTGATACCTTTGCTGAAATAACTGAAAGCAAATAACCATGAAGGAAACTGTTAATGAAGATTTAAATTTGCCAAAAAAATTTAAACAAAACGATCTGCTATTATACTACATTATTATATTAATTAAACATGAATAATTAATTGGCGCCATAGCAGTGTAGTGTATATAGTTGCAGCGTGTATATATTTAACAGTGACAGACAATTAGCAAAATACCTGTACAATACAAAAACATCATTATTTGATGGTATCCAATTCATTAGCTTTTATATGAGGGAAACACCTATGCTGAAATAATATATAGCAATAAAATCCATGAATGAAACTGATAATGAACACTTTAAATGCGCGGGCAGATTTTCCGATGGCCTACGTCAAACCCCCAGTTCAGAGTTCCAGGAATTCTCAACATTGGAACCGAGTACATTGAGCCATTTATTGTATTTGCACAAGTGAGAGAGAAGGAATCAGAAGTGTGTGTACAGGAATCGGTAGTGGCAGTGGTGGTGGTGGTGATGGGGAAATGTTTACTTCTGAAAGTACTAACAGCACTTGAGTTGAGTAACGGACAGCTAGATATTAATTGACAAGGACGAATGGTTTCCCTACTTTATAGCATTATGGATGCGTTTGGAGCGCAATGCATTTAAATTACCGGATTCGCTAGGTTGACGCACCTCTCTACTTACATAACACAGCTTATAAGTATAAGCGTGTATAAGGCTCTGCTCGTGCTATTGCTACTGGTATTTAATATTACACACCAGACCACTGTTTACTTCCATTTGGCAGTTCAATTCAGTTCAGCTCACTTGGCTCAACGTAAATCAACTCTCTATATTTGTAAACTGGAGCAGTCGACTAGTGAATTCCTTTGATGTTATGGTGTTAGGTCAGGTGCACAGAGGAAATGAAAGAAAGATTATCATGTTAAATAGTAGCAACAGCAGCAGTAGCAGTGGAGCAACTTGATTTTGTACATTGTGTGGCTTCGTGTGCACAATGAGACGCGTTGTGCATAGATTTTATCATTTGCACACATTGACAGCTACAGAGTATAAGTGGTCTGGTAGTCGTGGTGGAGTGTGAAAAGCTCCGTCATAAATATCTTCTCCTGCAGGGCAACCTTTCAAGTTAATTTCTCATTGTTATACTTACCAGCAGCTTGTTACAAATATATTCATGTGTGTGCTCACATTTAGACTCTTCCACTCCATGCCTTCAATTTTTATCCGTGCAGGAATCTATGCAGTCATTTTCTTTAGATCGTACATCATTTCGTACACCTCCAATTAGCCACGAGAGTTTTAATGAACCTAACACAACTTGCTGTACGTAGTTACGACATTTCAGATATGAGGGAGGAAATAAAACTTGGCTAGATTAATAAGTAGATCTGGTACACAGGTTTATACAGATTGCATAACTAAACAAGTTGTGTAAACAAAACAAAAACAGGATAGTTAAATAGTCTACTAGGGTACGAACACGTGTATGTATTCTTGTGCACAGATCTGACAGCTGTAGTAGTGAAAAGAAGCTTTGACTATTTATTTACTATATAATATTAGCAGAGACACTTATGGTTATACATGTATAGTTTTGGATGGAGATGTGATATTAACAGGCATTTTGTGTGTATGTATGTGAGACTGGTGGTTGTAGGATAAAGAGGAACTCGGCACTACAGTATTTTGTAGTAAAAAGTAGTGCACCCAGAAACTGCATTACTACAGATTGGGTCAAAGCAAACGCTCAGGAATGGTAATGAATGTCAATGTCGAGTTGCCAAGAGCAAGTGAAGCGAATAATGGAATGGTCTCTCCCCTTTGTCCGTTTACGTTGGAGTATTTGTTGGCTCAGGCAAAATACTATAAGTAAAAGTATGCCATGTGCTAGCAGAGAGAGAGAGAGAGAGAGAGAGAGAATAAAAGTGGAGTAAGCTCACTCAACTCACAGTCAGCTCTCTCATCTCTCTCTCTCTCTCCTCAGAGCAGCTCGAATCGGAGAGTAATAGTAGAATGGTGATCTGATGAGATGGGATGATGCGAATGCGGAACAGAAATTGAACTTTCTTGGGATCTTGGGAAATTCGAAAGAGAGAGAGTCGACTTGAATTGAAGTGGTGCAACAGCTCGGGTTACTTCATAGTTCGCTACTTTTGAGTTGAACCGAAAAATACTACATATACTATTATACTACCTACTACGAGACTATTCTTACTACTACATGAGTGCCTAAGTACTTTCATTGTGTCCGTGGTTTGGTTGCTGCAATAGCACTACTACTGCTTCAACCACATCTGTATACTGTATATATACAGTATGCAATGTACATACACTTGGCAAACTATTCTTGCAGGATTATGTTATGTGCCCATATCTATACTTCCCCAGTGCTCTCTAAAAGAGTCTCTACTATTACTATGGAGGAATGGGGAAAAATCTTGTTAAAGCGCTAGGACCAGCTGTGTGCTACTACGACTACTACAGATACTACTACCAGACCAGGAAACAGCAGTCTAGTGTCTAGGTAGGAAAAGTGTGAAAGTACAATGCTCTTGAAAAGTTTCACTTCCCCATATTCCATTTACATATATGGTTTCGGTGGAGGAATGTAATATTGGGTGTGTGCAAAGCGGGCTCGACTGGAATTAAGGTGGAGGCGAGAGAGGAAGACGAAGACAGGCGAACGAAAAGTACATAATATAGCTGATAGTGTGGAGATAATAGTGTTTTTGTGACTGTGACTTGAACTGACGGAGTTGACTTGAGTTGAGTTGACTGTGAGAGTTGAGTTTCGTTGACTAGTGAGAAGACGTAGAGAGTGAGAGAGGGAAGTCGTGCTCCTCGTAATGTAATGGAAGTATATACATAAGTTAGAAAGAAGCTTTAGGCCGAGCGAGCGAGAGAGTGAAGTGAGTACGCAAAGTACTAACAGCAAAGCAAAGAGGCAAGGCACAAGACAGATGAAATTTTTGTCTTTCTTCTTTTCGCTCGTTTATATCTATAGTAGTTTACTTGCTAGTTACTTAGGTCGGAAAGAGCCAAGTACTAAAAGGAACGGCAGTAGCAGCACAACCAGCTTGGAAAGAAGGAAGAGCTTCCTCGTTTACTTTTATCCATCCCGTCCGACCTAAACTATTGGCATAATGGACTGGTCCATTTCATTCAGAAAGTGAAATGAAACCGAAAGTGAGGTAGGGCAGGCTCACACATACACACTATACATAACCTATATAGATAGGGAGACAGATATATCTTCTATTATAATGTGTGTGTGTATGTGTATGTATGTAGTATTTGTGTGTGTGTGTGTACATGCATACATGTAGGCCACACCAGTAGTGTACACAGTCATCCAGCGAACCCAATTCAAAACTTAAGTATGCAGCAAGGTTACCAAATTCGTTTGGCTCCCAATGTACGAGATATGCGTAAATAGTAAATAGGGATTACACAATACACACCGTATTCTGTGCCGGCTTTGTTTTCCTAATCGCTTTCCATGAAAGAACGTCATTCTGATGGTGGAGACTACGAAAGCCATGACAATAATAGCCTGACTACATTCTTCACTTTTTCTACTGCTATCTTTTTTCCTTTTCGTATTACTGATGACTCCATTTATATACTCGCACAAGTATTGGCACTGGCTGTACATGATATACTTTACTTTGCAGAGCACGTTTTCGCAACGTGAACTACCGCATAGTGCATGCACCTTTTTCTTGTTATAGTGAATCGACGACAAGGCTTGATTAGGTTTTCGTGTGAGAACCAACTTTGTGCATTGTGGATTTACTGTTGCTAGAGGATTAAAAAATTCCATCACAAATGTTTACAAGGTTTCAGGGATATACGAAAGAGAGAGAGTGTGTGGCTAACCTCAATGCAACTCTAGTTTATTATATGAATATATACATTGTGAATGAATGATCTTAGAGCAAGCTCATTATTGGCCCAAGATATGTTACAGAAGACAAAGTACACAGTGCAGTACTAAAGTACTTTATTATGTAGAGAGATAGTGAATAATTGCAGTAATAATGCTAAGTAAGCTGTTGTGTGTGTCCTTGCTCGATGGTGTGCCAGTAAAAAGGATGCAAGTAGTTATGTAGTACATTGTGTGTAACGGTGAATCATTTTACTTTCCTTTCGTGAGATCGAAATGATTGCTGGCTGAATTGAATGTTGCATCATTATGTAGCTCCATTATAAATAATTGCGTATAGGACGCTTCTTCCTTTCACTTCATTCACCTAGTGTAATACTTCTTCACTTCAAGTTTAGTGGATTGGATTGGATTAGTAGGGGATTTCTGTAGAGCATGCAGTTTTTTAAGCAGATAATTGTAGTAGAAAAATTGAGGTAAGGTGTGTGTGTATGTATGCATGAATGTATACAATAAGTACACGTAATGGTTAGTACAGTAATACTTTACCGTGTGTGTGCTGTAAACACATTAAGAGAGTAGAAAAAAACTTGAACTAAATGGCCGAAGAGATGACTGACGTGAGTAAGTGAGAACTAGCTTGGCAATTAATACTCATTTATCATGCGAAAAGAAACAAGGTCTCTCGATAATACTGCCGACGGTACTACCTACATACTACCATTTTGATTAGGTGTTATGTACGTACATAGATATGTTATAGCAATGCTAAGTAAGCACATGGTGCGGAGGTAGACTTAAATGAGTAGGAGAGGATAGTGAGTGTGATATAATAAATACTAGAGACACAATGGGTACTCATAATGTAAAAGGTAGTACATATTTAATTATTGTCAGATGGACATAACAGAAATGCATGTGCATATTTTTGTTGTCTCAATTTCATTTAGTTGCTGCAGTGTTAGCAAGGAGACCTTTATTACTTTTATGTTGGTGCTCATTAGTACTTGCTTATAAACGAATAGGTTTTCAAAATATGTTGAATGCTCTTAGAATAAGGTGTTTGGTGTAAATAAAGCAGCACCTCGAATTTTTGAGCACAAATCTGTGTTGTTCAAATCTTTGGAATTTACACACCTGAACTATTGCTTCGTACAAATACATCAATCAGTTTGGTTGCATTTTTTCCGATTTCAAGGTGTACCGAAACCACATCACCATAATACTATCATTATTGTACAGCAAAGAATTCGCATTGCTACAATGTGGAAAGATTTTGTAAATGCACATTAGAACACAGATACATTGCTGGTTAAAGTATGTAGCAGAATAGAATGCACGTGGAATTGACACACTTCATGCGGAGTGAGAATTCATTTGAACAGGACAATACAGATCCATTAGGAAGGAGTGTGTTACCAACATCATTTCACTTTTTATTAACGATGTTGTGAGTTGGGTTGAGACAATGACATTGAAAAATCAATGCCATAAAAATATTCGAGTGACTCACTCAGAGAGAGAGACAGAGAAAGAGAGAGTCGCATGTGCATATTATAAATTCTTGGGAGTACATAGTGTGTGCAGATTGTAGTTATTATGGTTGCAGCTTAATTGCCAGTAAGTTTTATTGAATGACATGCTGAGATACAATTTTATCCATTGAAGATATTTACGAGTTAAAGACTCTAATGTCATTTCCATGTATCCATATAATACGTGGAAATATGTAGTGACGTCGTGTAACTTAACTTATTCATACCTTGCACTCCATATTTATGTTCCCTCTAAATGCATCGACATTAGTTAAGCGGTAAAGTCTATTATTTCTATTTGAAATAATTGTAAGTAAATAGGGTGGTGCACTTTGTTTCTGTGAAAGTACAATGACTACCGCACAAAGGACTCTGTAATGACGCCGAGCTCTAGTTTTCCAAGTTTAAAAGGAACGGTTCTCAGTAGTACATACATACGGATTAAAATGCAGCAGTAAAAAGTAAGAACTTCATTTGATATGCACAGGGAGAAGTTTTAAACTAATCATGTATTTACGTATGCACTTACACATGAAACTTTCCGTGTTTAATAAAAGTAGGTAGATATTCTTGTGGTAACAAGAACGCATATCTAACAAGGGTACCTGTGGTGTGACTGGTGTAATTATATAGGTCTAGGTATATTCTGTACATATAAATAAATGTTTTGCCAAACATGCACATTGTACTAATGTCACCGGCTTGTCTTTTTAAGTTTCCTTTTTCGCGGACTTGTCGCGTGTATAACAGTCTGCTTGGCTCGTGCCGAGCTATCCTTATGTCTCAGAGTTAATATTATGTGTATGTAAGTGACTAGTTGTTAAATTATAACACGCAGCAGTGTGCTTTGAGTATTACTTCAAAATTACGAGATTCTGCTAATGCATAATAATAAATTAATTAAAAACAGGTATTGCAACGCTGTGTAAATAATGCACTGTGTGAATATTTCAGGGTAGAAAATGGTGATGCAATTCTAATGTACGTACATATACAGATAGTACACAAGGGATGTTTGTTCTTCTCAAATTCGAATTGATGGGAAAATGGAATGAATGAAGCCAACATAGAGACGGAGAGAAGTTAAGCAAACGGGAGTGGAATGGCACCGTGTTCCTATAAACTAATTATGTCAAATGGAAAGGCTATTAGTGACATTGCACTTTCGTCTAGTCTAGTCACACACACAGAGGGAACGAGTATATATAATACTATGCGTAGTTTTAAGTAGTTGTTTGAACCGAGCTCCCTGCACACTCCGTCCTAATTAGCCTAGGTTAGGTTGCTCGTCTTAAGTCAAGTACATAGTAGTGCACGTAACCAGCAGTAGCAATGTGTTCGTTTCTCTTGAGGAAAAAAAATAAGACACGAGTATTACTACAACATGACAGAATCATTTAATGTTATATTTTGTTAGCAGTAAAGGATCTGTGCCAAAAACGTTGCTTTCCATTATAGTTACCGCGGAGGCTACCAATGTGAACATAAAAAA
This sequence comes from Plutomurus gul, assembly GCA_019776185.1. Taxonomy (NCBI): domain Eukaryota; kingdom Metazoa; phylum Arthropoda; class Collembola; order Entomobryomorpha; family Tomoceridae; genus Plutomurus; species Plutomurus gul. Next base: position 77,989 of record JABASC010000035.1, on the reverse strand, counting down.
TTGAAGATACACGTTAGAATTCGAATGAAATGCCTCCACTCTATAATAGTGATACATTCCGCATTTCAGTAAAACTAAACTTCATTTATCTGTTTTAGAGAAATGTTAAATAGATGCTTTTACAAATACAAAGGATAAATATAAATTAGTATAATGATTGTTATTGTTTTGTTTACAGGGTATGCCTCCCGATTCCGGACCACCGACAAATTCAGGGTCTGATGGCCACCGGCCAAAGTCAACACCGCCCCCGCCACCCTCACCCTCATTAGCTCAACAACAACAGCAAATGAATCACCAACCTAATCAACCTCCCTCCCCCTCCCCCCAACAATCACCCCAAAGGTCCACCCCGGTTCAGTCTCAACAACCACAACTGCCGCATCCACCTTCCAATAGCAGTAGTAGTGGTCCTCCTTCGAATTCACCGTCACATCGACCCCAAGGCTCTTCTCCATCCAACAACTATGCACCACCGGATGTTGGGGTACGTCTAATCTTTTTCTAATGTTGTCCTTCTCTTTTTGTCTCCATCGAACGAGTTCAATGAATTCATTCTGCTCCAGTTCTACGATTCAATGCACATTTCCTGTTACAAGCGAAGGTTCTCGGAAAATTTTCATTTCCTCGTATTCTATAAAGTAGAACGTGACGACTGTCAATAAATACATGTGACATTATTCGGGATTTATGCGCGGGCTCTGAAACAATAACAAACGTATTGGATTCCTGGTAGTGTGCACGGAAATGAGGTTAAAATTGCACTCTGTGCACTCTCTTTGTGCAAAGTCAGCCTGCATTCTACTCCAGTAGCAGTAAATAAATCCGCATCTGTGTGAGTTATTAATGTGATAAGATTTACGATGTGGAGCAAAGACTGTAAATGAAGATAAGTAAGTTGTCCAGCCTCGAACACAGTATCTACTACTATATTACTATTATAGTACAAACATAGTAGAGGATAGCATAGTTGGTAATTCTACTTGTGCTCTCTTGCTATCGTTGTACATACTTCCAAGTACTAAACCAGATTGTATGAAAGAAAAGTTTCTTATAGTTTTGTAAAGTATTTGGGAAAGGGCGACGTAGATTTCTTGGCAGAAGAAGAGTTGATAGTATTTTATAAAAGGGAGAGGAAGCATTAATGCTTAAGTGATGTAAAGTAAATTTTAAAAGCTTTTCCACAGGGTTAATATAGTAATTGTGAGTAGGATTTTAACGGCATGACTTGTCTTCCTCTCCTCGCGTCCCTACTAGTAAATAAAGGAAAACATTTTCACGCTGAACAGCAATCACAATTGACAGACTCATTCCACTATGCAGTCTTTAAACTTAATTTCCACACAAACACACTACCATTATAATACAATCCACTAAAATTACGTTAAATCATACATAATGGTAACGTAGTTCCTTTCTACTATTTACTAGTTAGGTAACTGCTAGGTGGGTAAAGTGCAGGCAGGTGAACACCTTTGCATTGCTGGAGCCCAGAAGTGAATTGAAGTTCATTCAAGCAATTTTATATTAGTTATATGTATGTTATTGGTATTGCCTTATATAATATGTATACATACACAGAGTACGGTCCATTCATTTATAATTATATACTGCGACACACCTATAGTAAAGATTAACTCCAGCAACTAGACATTATATAGTCAAGGTGTCACAAATACTGAACTGTAACCCAAGTGAAGAAGGATTCAGTGTACACATTGTTAAATCGTGCACCTAAATACTTTATAACGAGTATATACATATGCCTTTATGGAAGAAAGTCATTAAACATTGACTTGCACATTTAGCATTAGATATACATAGTACACTATACGTAGTAACGGGATCGTACACATTGCGTTTATCCAGTTTCGTAGTAGCAGACATGCATGCATAGAATTTCCTTCCTGTTGTCCTCTAACGCCTGTCGCTTCCCATGTCTAATGTTCGAGAGAGATTCCTGTTAATAGTTAATAGATCCATATTATAAATTCATCGTCTGACCAGCAACGTGGCTAAGATACGTGTGTGTGTGTTATCATTACACACGCATACCTCTGCTTTTACACCGGTCTCAGTTTATACTATAACTTAGCTTGAATATACACAATCTACTTTTATTAACAGTACTTACGTAGGCGTTCTTTTATGTGTCTACCTGTGGGTTGCGTACGTGTTTGCATTTACAGTTCTGAACCAAAAAGAATGCAGTTTTCCGCAGAAAAAAATATCACTTTCCACGTGCGTTAGAGATTGCAGGTAGCAATCGTTCATTTGTACTATACGAATATCTTGTCTAAAGAACGATGATTGTTATGGGAAAATTGTAAATATATTGCAAACAATATAATGCAGAAACGCATTGTGCGTAACGTACATTATTACTTTTGTATATTAATACAAAAGAGAGTTTCCAATTAAGCCAATGTAAATACCTATGTATTTACACATTTCCAAAAAATATCTTATCACTGTTTACGATGAGAATCTTGCCAAATGCAGGAAACGAATTATATTATCTGTACTATTGTTGTTTGAATGTGTTTTGCTAGTCAATAAAAGCTAATCACTGCTATTTCTTAGAAGTGTTCGTATTTACGCAAGCAAGTGTACAATAAAAGGAATAGTACAATGGAATATATACATACTTATATGTAGTCTGGTGTCGTGCGTAGTTGACTGTCCGATTTGATTTATCTGGCTGACTCACACACATAACATTACATGAATTGAGCAAAAGTCAAAGTTAAAAAGCCGATAGTGAATTGATTTAAGTTGACTTGGTCTGGACGTGACTCGATTTGCACACTATCACGACCAATATGCTTTATAAGCACAATGGTGTAACTTAATACACTGTTTTGTGCAATTGCTCTCAGCCAGAAAGCAAACATAGTGGTGGAGTTTGTGATTGACAATTGCATACTGTAGTAGAAGGAAAATCTATTCTTTTCACATTGCCTTGTGCACAAAACATAAACATGTTTTTGTTGTTTGACTGTATTTATATTGCAGCGTGTTTTCAATGTGCTCATCCTAAAGTGATGACGCGTTTGTATGCAGTACGCATCGTGAACTCCTATGTACTATAGCAGTAGCGATTATTCACGTGCATTCTGCAACCTCTGTATATGTATATTATGTCCATACCTGCGTATACTCTGTTTAGTATCTGTAGGTAATCTAGTATATAATAATAATGTGTTCTTGCAATGGAATTACAATCCTTGCCTTCCACTTCCAATTATCTGTATTTACAAAAGCAGGGGGAACGTAGAGTTTCCCACTGGGAGCCCCTCTCTCATGCACTAACGACAAGCAAAGTAAAACAAAGCAGAAGCTACAACAAGCAGTAATGATCAACTTTTTGCACACCCAAGGATGTTCTAAAAACTTGTGCATGAAAATCAGATTTACTTTAGTATACAGTTTACCCCTTGGAACGAAAACTATCTACTTGTGTTGCATTCGAGCAGAATGAGAAACTAAGGCAAAAAGAAGGTTGCTTTTCCTTTTCTTTCTGTAATTATCTGTCTGCACAACCACAACACTTACGTATACGTGAGACAAGAGCTCTGAAAACAGGCACACAAACAGAGAGAGAGAGAGAGGCAGACACACACATAAATACAGAACATGGACTGACTTATTAGTTCTGTTTGTTATTTAGAAGTAGCATGTTTATTACGTTTGGATTTTTTTCCCTGTGTACGTTATGCTCGACTGATACATTTTCCAGCGCTCTTGACAGCACCACCAGTTTACTAGCAGAGAGTATACTGTACTACCGGGCTACTACAGTGCACACAGTATACAACAACAGAGGAGAATGACATGAACGTGACGTGACTTATCTTTCAGTTCTGTCCAAATTAAGAGACCTAACATTAAGATTAGAATTAGAATGGGAGGGCCCTTGAGTGAAACGTGTATATTTCCTGTCCGATATACGCACCTACCTATATAGACATAGATACACTGTGTACACTGACTTGACTATTTATAGGGGTGTACGTTATCTATCTACCTACTTTTAAGGTTTTCATGTCATGTTGATTTATTTAGACTAATGGTGTTTGTTATGGACTGAAGTTTACTGAAATAGCCACTAGTAGGAAGTATGTGCGTTTAGATTACTCGGGGTCTCATGTTGATGCTTATCCCTACATTTATGTACGACATTTACATTACATAACAGCCCGGTGCTAACTTTATGCGCCTACGCACAACCTACAGTCCAACACATGGCAATTGTATTAATACTGATACACTTGTAAAGCACGTCGTTCGGGAAAAAACTTGCACATACCTAATGCCTACTACTGGCCTGTGGGGAGATCTCTTCATGTCTCCTCTCTCCGCTTTCAATGACAATGAAATCAATTCAATTCCTCTTCCACTTCCACTTGACTATTTACTATTTAACACCCCATCTCACAGTCGTCTGCCAGTCGTAATACAGTATCACATTGCCCAAGATCGAGCTGTGCAATCCAATCGGGGCAAACCTGTGTTGTGCAAAAGAAGAAAAATACTACTACCGCAGTAGTATTACATAGGTAAAGCCTTTAGGCAGCACCTTGTAGTTATAGGTCTGCCGTAGTGGTAGTCGGTGAGCAAAGCTGATTAGAAATTGATTGAAGAATTGATTGGAAAAGGTGCATGTATTGATCTGGGTTATTTTTTCAAGATCCTCCCAACAAGCTGCTGGTAGTACATACATATAGAGCTGTGCGCTTCAGAAGACTTTCCTCCACCAAACCAAACCACTTACTTACTTGTACGCAAACTACTTGAGCTACTTTTACCTTGTCCTACGACCACAGTCGTCGGCCTAATGTGAGACAAATATCGTACAGCGCACGTATGTGCACGTTTTGTTATCTCTTGCTAAAAAGAAATGTGCTATGCTCTCAGTATGCAGCTAAGAGTTGAGCTTGGCTCTACTGTATGCAGCTAGTTACGTTATATTCTATTATTACATTACGTGCCATTAGAAATATATTCAATTGAAATGGTTGCATTCTGGAAGTGTACTTCTGCTACTGTATATTAATACATCCACTAAGAACAAATATATGCACAGGATAGAAGAAGATATGACAAAGTTCAGTTGGTCTCGTTGTTTCCATCGTACGATTTCATGCTTTCCGTTCCACGGTCTGTCCCAGTACTCCTGTGCGGCTCTTATTCGTAAAAGTGTACTGGAGACAAGACAAGAGAGAGAGAGTGCACGTAACGAAGAAGCAGCAAGGAAAGGAAAGCAAGCAAACGAGTCAAACTTGCATTACATTACATATGATTACATATGAGAGAGAAGATAGGAAGAAGAAGTGAGAGAGAGCCGGAGAGACTAGCAAGAGAAGAGAGAATTGAGAGAGATAGAGAGAAGAAGCAGCAGCAGCAGCGAGTAGTTTCTAGAGTGAATGGTGGCGGAAAAGAGAGTAGGTAGTTGGCGTGGTGGTGGGATTGCTGGAGTTGGGAAATATTATGTGGAAGGGCATGGCATGTACTACAGAAGAGATGACGACTAGTACGACAGCCAACAGCATGAACTCCATAAGATAGAGGAGAGAGAGAGAGAGAGAGAGAGAAAATGAGTCGAACTCTGTGGAAAATGTATAGGCTGAGGCAGACAGAGACTGGCGGATCTGCTGGTGCTGCTGTTAGGTATGTACCTACGTAGTTACATTAGTTTAGTTCTCTCTCTCTCTCTCTCCTTTCCTATCGTATCCAATATTCAGTTCAGTCACTGTTCTGTTCTCTCTCTGCAGTTCTATTCTCTGCTATGCTGCTGCTTCTAGAGCATTTCGTACAACGCACACAGCCACACAGCACACAAGAAAAGCAATGGGCCAACCGTGCTCTGTGTTGTACGTACGTAGTCACTAAAGTAGTGAGTGGCATGGCATGGCCAAAGTAAAGTAACGTAACAACGTGAACTAAAGGGAGCTTTAGCTTCAGCTTGCAACAGAAGTGGCTCGTTGATCGGGCAGTCTTGCCTGCGACGTCATTGCACAGAAAACTCCATTACAACTGAATATTTCTGAAAATAATTGGCAGAAAATGGAAAAAATTACGGGGAGACTGCTAGGAAAATGGGCCTTAATTTATGGACACACTAAGTCTGAGAAAGAGCTGTCAAAGAGCTCAATTCAGATGAAAAGTTTGTCAGAAAAGAAGGCTTGCCCAGGTTGATCGGGCAGTCTTGCCAGGATTTTACTCTTTCGCCTGTTCGTGTGCTCCTATCAAATGAACTTATATATATTCGACTCAACTGCATACATACAAACGCACACTGTATGTTCTCTCTGTCTCTCTGTGTGTGTTATGTGCACTAGCACTGGGTATTCCATGCCAACTAACCATTCTCTTCTTCTTCCCTTTCCATAGTTGCTTGACTATGCTCTGTGACTTGACTTGACTGCTCTGGTTTGGATGTGATGCGAGTTTCCTTTTGCCTTTACTTTCGTTTACTTCACTACGTGCTATGCAATAGCATCTGTAGTCTGTAGTAGGACTGCCAGCGCTGTGCTCTGCTGTGTGCTAGGTACTCTAGATATACAGAGTCACACAGAGAGAGAATGTATTTACTAGGGCTAGGGTACTTTCTTCTGTTATTATGCTCTGTTCTGTTCTCATCTCTCTTTTCTATGTAGGAGTAGTCGTGGTTGGAGTAGTGGGTAGTCTAGCTTTACCTTACTACAGTAAAAAGAGAGAGAGAGAGAGGACGAACGGCCAGGCTTGAGAACAGAACAGTGCGATACGAATTTCTCCTCTGTTTTGGGCTATGGTCGAACGAAGGAATGATGTGATGTGAATGTAAGCCAAGACAAGGCAAAACTAACTGAAGCCAAGCCAGTTTTGCCTTCTGGGTCGATATAGCATTCTATACATACACTCGGCTTCTCTCTCTTGAAATCCTCAATTCTGTGCTAGGCGAATATGTAGTAGTGACTTTGGTTCTCTCTCTCTCTCTCACTATGTGTGCTTTTACTAAAACGTAAACTCGCAAGTTGGTTGATACATGTCATGTCGTGCTGTACCGTGCTGCACTATTGCTACTCTGAAGTATCAAGCAGTCCCTGAATGTATGTATATTGTATACTGTACTGTATTGTGCCATACAGTAAAATAGTGCAGACTTGGTTTCGTTACTCTGCTCATTCTCTCTCTCTGGCTCTCATGTCGTCGTCTCCCTTTGCTTGGCATGGCTGATTGTGAGTTGAGTCCTTTCTTTGCTGCGAACAAACGAACGATACGATAGCACTAAACTAAACTTCTTTTTTCCTATCGCTCTTTCATATCGTCAGCCTTACCTGCACTACTGTTACCACTACGTGCTATTGCTTCCCATATAATACACTATTCCCATTTCCCATTGCATGGAGTGATGTAGAGATGAAAAGTTCAGTTGGCTCGACTGTGCTACACAGCACTACAGAACAGTACAGCACAGCTCTCTCTCACACACACAGAGAGAGAAGCAGGAATTGGTGTACTCGGTGAGTTAGTAAGTTTTCCTCTGATACAGATATGCAGTAGAGTACAGCAGAGAGTGCTAGTGCGGGAGCTAAGACCGACGGATCGCATATCACATTGCGTGATGATGATAAAGCTCTCTCGCTCGTCTCTCGTCCATGTCTCTTTGGTGTAGTGAGTTTGGTTTCCTTTTTCTTTGCTTCGGGTTGACTCTCTATATATGTGTGTGTGTGTGTGAACCAGTCGAGTATTTCTCTCGTTTCTGATGGCAGCATTCCCCATTGCCTTCCCTTGTTGGATTTCGTTTCAACTGAGAGCTGAACTGCTGTGTGAGCTAGTTGAGCTGAAAGTCTCTCGGAAAATCCATTCGAATGCATTGGTCCAACATGAGACAGAATGGCACATTCACTCCGCTAACTGGTAGTCGTGGTAGTCCTTCAGCTTGGCTTGCTTTTCTTCCTTTGCATTGCCAGGCCTGTCATACTAATGCTTGGCTGGGAATACACTTACAGTAGCAGAAGCACACGTAGTAGAGCGCCGTGCCGTATGCCTTGCCCTACTACTATGTAGAAGCATAACACCACCATCACATCACTTCAATCTACTACATTACATTTACTTTGAGTAGACGTAGTTCCGTTCGTTCGGCTACGGCTTCACGTTCGAAATTGTTGACTAAAGTAAAAAGAGAAGAGATGAGAGTCGTAGTGAGCAAAGAGAAGAAGAGAACTGAAAGACAGAAAAGGAAGCCCAAATGTTGTGCTCTGTTTTTCTATGTGCAATCTCAATGTATATTCCTGTGTATTTCTATGGGCGAGTCGCTTCGCTCGAGCTGGCTCTTCTGTGTAAAATTTACTACAATTTTGCCATGCCTTGCCAGCATGCATGTGTTTCTTCGAGTCAGTCTTTTGAAATTCGGGTCGCTTGTTCTCTCCCTCTTCCTCTACTAGTCACTCGGTAATGTTACTACTACCTAAAACTCAGTATGGTATGATGTGGAATCATGCTGGCATGGCATATGCATAAGTAAGGAAAGCCAAGCAAAATAGAAGGCTTTACTTCTCCACACACTGCTCCACTCTATGCACAAGTAATGCTGGAGTAAAGTAGCTCGTAGCGTCTGTATTGCGCTGTACGCAAGGTAGAGAGGTAACTCTCTCATAGTAGAATATACGTGTGTGCATTTGCAATGCAATGCAATCTAATGGAAACTTAAAAGCAAAGGAAGACACTACAAGGCAAAGCTAACTAAGCAAAAGCAAAGGCTTTTTCCGTCTCATGTCTTGTCTTGTCTTGCCCTGTCTTGCCTTTCAGAGTTAAAGTGAAGTAAAGTAAGGTAAAGGCGTCTCTGTTCTGTTTTTCTAGCATGCATGCCATGCATGACTATTACATAGTACAAAGCTGAGTTTGTTGAAGTTGAAGTTTCCCTTGCCTTGCCTGCCTGGCTTGGCTTGGCCTGTCCGTCTTGTCTGTTTAACTATCTGTTATTCTGTGTGCTCTGCGAGCACAGGCTTTATACTTTATTCTGTGTTCCATGCATGGCATTGTGTATTGTGTCTGTATTTGTACATTTATAATATCTACTAAGTTATGTAGTGAAGGAGTATATAGCTGCGTTCTTACTGCTCGCCCTTTCCTTGCTCGTACATGCCATGAAGTTTCTTTAAAGCAGTATCATCTCTATTATTGTGTATTGCATTGTGTAGTTGGCCACTTTTTATGATGGTAGGCCAAGCCAATCCTAACAAAGCTAGTCGCAGTCTAACTTAAGTACTTACAATAAGCTACATAAGTACCTATGTATATATAGTATGGAACGCTAGCTCGCAAACAGAACACAACACAGCTTACATACACTCGTAGCATGCCAAACGAAGTGAAGCAACGCACTTTATGCATAAGACAGATAAGTTATGAGCAATGGTAGATAAATAGTTGAGGAATGATACATACGTACTATTTTACTCATACACAGTAAACCAAAGGTGTATTCTGAGAAGCACAGAGATACGAACTGCTGTTGTGGCAAGTCACTTTTTACTCTGTACTGGTAGTACATGCAAAGGTAAAGGTTGCGTTTTAGTAATAGAGAGACACGAAGTCGTATACACGTAGCAGCGGAGAGGTAGAGAGACGAGTTTTGCAATCCAACTCTTTCAGCATTCACTACTATCTACTACTTCATGGGCAGTGTGTTTGTGTATGGTGGATTATCTACTACGTAGAACGTAGGTGAATTAGTTGAGTAACTTGAAGCATGATACGGTTAGTCATAGTCAACTCAAACAAGTACGTACCTACTAGGACCCATACTAATGCACATTTGCCACAGAGAGACGTGTATGTACATACACAGAATGGAGTAGATTATATAAGTACTACTTATGTACAACAGGCTATGTGGCTCTACCTATTCTGCCCTTCTACAATAACATAGTGAATGGCGAGAGGCTATCTGTTATGGCTCTATTTATCCGGTTCACATTACATTTTGCAGAACACATTCTATTCACATTACAGATAGTTGACTTGACTCATCTTGAGTCACTCTCTACGTACCATGCACACAGCGTTGGGATGATGTGATGATGTTGCAGATAACTAGCATGTTTGTGCATTCGTATTATAAACAGTGTGGGGAAAGAAGCACGTAGGTTGTAGTAGCAGTGTAGAGGTAGATAATAATAATATCCTGTATGTAGTATTATAGAAATGGGCGCATAAATATACTTGTAGTGGTAAGAAGTATATATTTTATAATATTATAGCTAATTTACTGTCTGACTTATTTAATGTAATGGTGGTTCTTTTCGTAGTCTTACATGCGTGCATAACTACCGATATGAGCTTATTTTATGCTCTTCGAATTTGTACTGAGAGACTGGGAGCAGTTAGTGTAAAGAGCTTATGTGAGCATTAGTTAGAGTTGACGACTCTTGTTGTTTTGTTGGTCTTACGGTTCTCATGGATGGTTTTGATGATGAGTCGTCTACTCAATCTCTTCTCTCTCTCTCTCTCACTCACTCACTCTGTGTTCTTGGCTCCACTCTCGACAACTGACATAAGAGCATGTAGTTAGGCTACTTATGGCCTTCTTACTGCTAGCAGCAGTTCGTCGAAAACAACGTGATCGTCCTAGTGTATTTGTTGCTGTTCACAAAACTGACTATACATCAGTCAGTTAAGCTTAAGTGTAGTATGGTCACAAGTATCTCTGTGTGTAGTACGTATCATAATAATATCATATCTCATCGAATTCTAACTGTAAGTGCTGTAAGTAACTTTGTGCATGTACTATAATGAGACAGCATAATATGTACGGGGATGATTGTGGTGATGTTTTCCTTTCGGTGCTTTTGTGATCAAAGGCCAAGCTAAGGCTCGCCAAGTCCAGTCTGGTTTCTGTTAGTTTCTTGACTTGCCTTCCACTTGTTCTTCTTGTGAACTCTGACTTTGAGTGTGGTCTTTTAATATTGCCCATTTCCTTCGTTAGCTGGCTGAAGGCGTAATTTTCGCAAAGTCCTACTAGGTACTTATCTGTGCGAGCACGTTAAACTAGGATGGAGATAAGGCAGTAGTAGGGAAACAAGTCAAGTCAACGAACAACAAGTACATAACGAAATACAAATTGTTATAGCCATTTCAGGATGCTATCATATGACTTTTCTTTGGATTAAGTGATTTTCGGTTGTAAGGTCCATTGGCTGTATCCATCCGAACTTTGACTAGGAGAGAGAGAGTGGTGTGAGAGAGAGCTCTTTATACAGAGACTTTACCATACTCCAGATGATGAAGCACAATAGGAGCTCATATCGATAAACTTACAGACTATAGGCTGTATATGTGTCAGTACCTAAAGTAAATAGTACTACGTATAATAGTATGTATGTTTGGAGACTATATAATGTAATATGGTAGGAGTAGACAAAAGGGAAGACAGCGAGAAGAGACACTCCGTCTTCTACTGTTCCGTTTAATGACACAATTGCATCTAAGATGTTGTACTTTATTCCTTCCTTTTCTATATGTAACATTTGGGATTTGAGAATGTTCCACCAGTTGCCTTTTTGCTCAGACGGCTGAGCACTGTAAGCGATGGAGCATAAGTGATGAGGTCCTCAGAATCTATTGTACTTACTATTTGTGCACAGAAAACATCCTTGCACCAACCAACCAATCTAAAGTGAATGGAAAATGTACGTAGTACGTGCAAGTCTATAGTAGGAGGTATGATGATGTCGTCGGACAGAGAGTTACTATTATTAAGCCTTGTACAGAAGAAGAGTGTTTCCTTCACATCTGTAATTGCCATGCAAAAGAACACGAGTTTAGGACTGTAAATTATAATCAACAAAACGTGTCTGTAATTACGCGCCTAAAAAATCTTACAACTATATACATGTATGTATACAGAACTAGAATGCATTTCTCTCTGGAGCAGTATTGGTTACATTCTAAGTGTAGTGATGGTTTAGTAGTATACAGTCACTAATTGCGTTTAATGTGTTCTTCGACGTCATACGACATACTAGAGAGTAGGAAACCGAACACAAGTAATTTCCCTACTAATATATCGGTGGTCGTTTGTGTTCTCGTCGACTAGATGTACTTTTATTATGGTAGTAAAAAGAGATGAATTTTCGACACATTTGCTTTTCAGTAGTGGTGGTGGTACAAGAGGATAGCTTGTCACTTTTGTGCATTTCTATTACGTAGCACATAAAGTTGATGGGCCTTTGGCTACACATTATACTGACTGTTTCATTTAAGTAATTAGATATAACCGTGCACATGTATCTATTTTGTGAGCATATTTAGATTGTTTTGTGTTAGCTGAAACAGTGAATCTCTTGGTATACTACATGTATTGAAGGTAGAAAAATTTAGGAAACACTTTCGTTGGTGTATATACTGAAGCACTCTAAAGTAGTGGGAAAAAAGTTTTGTTTCGCGTTTGCCAACTTATAAAATGGGTAGGTACTTATAGAATAAGAAGTTGTTTGTCGATTAAGAAGTCTGAGCACATGGCAAAGAAAAGAAGTGTGGCATGGTAGCAAAGTGGTCTGGCGTGGCACGGTCGGGAAAGCAATGCATTAGATAATGTAAGAATTATGATTTTTATATGACGTGATACTATATAGTATAGTAGTAGTTGTGTATGTGTCTGCGTACCTATATAGTAGATGCAGTTTTTGAGGTATTATATAGGGAATTGCCGTTGTTGTTGGTTTGTTTTGCTGTGCAATGACTTGAGAGTAGACTTCAACTTGGTTTATCATGCTAGGATAGAAATATATTATGTACTCTTAATTTTTCTTCGGTCGTGTGTCTAGTCTACGTCCCAATTGAATTTGTGTGTGTCCGTTCTTGTAGTAGTAGTAGCTTGTTTCTTTTCGTTTCTGTTACTTTTATTTTGACTGTTGTTTGTGTCCCATTGTGCTCGGGCGTTCCTTGCTTTTTCTCTCAAGTGTTTCCAAATGATAATAAAAAGACAGGGCATTGAGGAGAGAGCACAGGAAGAAAAGAGCACACAGACACACCGGGATGAATCAAAGCAGAGTGAATAGATACACACATAGACAAATATACAAATGGCCATGGAAGAGAATGGATGAAGAAAGAAAATGGAGAGAACATTTATAATGATGAATGGTGGGGGTATGTTGTAGTGAGGCAAGGGATTATCTCATGGGATCTGAACATAAAGCGGTCATCGTTACGTTATGTTCTGTTATGTGTGTTATGTTATGCTTTAGTCTGTAATGACTTTCTGAATTCCATGTTTTCTCTCCCGTCCCGACAACCTGTATTATTATGTTTCTCTCACTATAAGGAGCAAACACTTCCTTACACTATAATATTGTAAAAGGGTAAGGTTGAAAGTATAGGCTCCTATTTTATAACAGCAACCTACTATGTATATAAGCCGTTGCAAGAGAACTCTGTATAAGACTTTATCTATGCATCACTATAAATAAAGTAAAGACAGACACCATCTCATTCTTGGAGTAGAGACAATTGTATTCCCATTCATTCATTAAAAATTGTTTATTCAGTGAACGTGAATACTGAAATTGACAAAGTGTAACTTGTTATGGGCTACACTTATCTGTATTACATCCATTTAATACATATTTAGCTCAAAATTAACAAATTAAATTCAAATAGATTTTCGGTATTCATTGTCTCAATAAAAAATTTACAAATAAATTAATATAAATTTTTAAACATATCACATATTAAGCTACCAATCCATCTAAACAATTTCAGCTAAAAAAGGTTTAAAACGAAAACATTAAATGAGAGTCATTTTAAAGGAATCATTTATGAAAGTATTAAAGTATGTTTATCCGTTATGGAGAATTTTCTCTTGTACGAGTTTAGGCAAATTATGATTTTTCTTTTTAAATATTTTACTACTTCTACGTACATTGGATTTATAAAATGGAGACTCGCGCTATGTTGGCCATTGCAATCCAATTGCGTTGTACAGCGGCTGAGCTTAGCTTGAATATATGTGTAAGCTGTACATAGAGGTTTGTATTTGCTAGTAGGGGCACAATAGTATATAGCAAGTAGACGCAGTGAGAGTCAGATGAGTAGAACTCTCTGCACACAAGAGTAGAATGGGCAGGACAAGAGATTGCTGCTGCTTTCTGTTGGCACTGGCAAGATGTACGTTTTTCTTGTTGAAAATGCCTTGCGTACCATTCTTTACCTTCTCCCTTCAAATTCAATATCATTTTCATAATTTTCACCGTAACTCTTTCATCGGGGAAAGTTATGGCTTAATTTCCCTTTTTAATGGCGAAGAAAAAAAAATCCTCCATCAAGAAATCGGCCTCGTAAAAAGGATTTCGTACAGCATTATTGGATATTCAGAAGGTTGTTCCTGCACAGTTTGTGGATATGGATGGCGTAGCTATACACGGAGAAACAGCTGCTTGTTTCTGTTGCTAAGCCAGAATTCTATCGTATTTTGTCCGTCGACTTTACATTTTTCTCCAGGTCCCGACTACAACGCCTGAATACAATTATGTATCCTTTGTTTTCATATTCTATTTTACTTATTGTGTTCACAGTAATTTCATAAATGTAAATGTTTTAAAATCTGTTTAATTTTCGGTAGGAGGGTAAGAAATTGGTAAATAATCAATGAAAAATCAAGCTGTGTATCATAACTATGATTGTAGTATTTAAACTTTCTTAAAACATGTCAATGAAGTTCACCAGACAAATTACGACAATTTGCATGAATTTATTTAATATTATAATATAGGCTTGTGATCAAAGCTCGTTTACAAGAACAAGGATTTGCACAATCAGGCTTTGTGGCTTTAGTAGTTATAGTATTTATGACAAAGTAAACATATTCGCCGCGCTTGAATAAGTAATGCAAATTGATAGAGAGAGAGAGAGAGAGAGGACAATTATGTACATTCAAAGCACTGCCTTCAATATGTACATTTTCAGATAGGGCTAAAAAATGCAAATGGAAAGTAGAATATCTTGTTAACCATGTAAGTTCATGAAGCGCTCGTTTCTTCTGAACCAACTTGACTTGGCTTGATTTAACTGTATGGAAGTAATTACTGGGAGTAGCTATAGTGTGCATAATGTATGCCAGTAGTAGTACCTGTACTTGACTCGATCTATTAAAGTTTAATGTGACCAATGTTATACAAGCACATGCACATGTGTACAACAAGAATTTTAATATAATCATACAAATTCTACATACTACTATCCGTTCTAATAATGGGTTGCTGGCTGCACTATATAGTACTCGTGGTCTATTAAATGATTCTATTTGTGTGAGGGCCAAGTGCAAAGAATAGTGTTATAGGAATTGATGGAGCCGCACACTTAATCGTGTGTCTGCAAACAATGACTACCTGTGTATACTATTATAACGTTATGCAAGTTGAACATTAGCCCTCCATACTAGTAAATATGTATAGTATTGATAATGTACCGAGTTTTATTATGCTAGTATGTTGTCGTACACAATTAAACGATCGATGTCTTTATGAATGAAAGGATGAATGAATTGACTCGACGCGCCTGGTTGAATTTGGTCTGGCTTCGTATCTCTCTCTCTCTTCTCTTTCTTCTGTTACCATACTCCGTTGTTGTATTGAACTCTCGAGAAAAAGTACAAGAATGGAATTGCCATTTTGCTATGTAATACTATGGGGATAGCCTGGAGACAAGAGACACAGAAATACTACATACATACATACATAAAAGACATTAGACAGTTCCCCTTACCTATTTACATAAAAGCCAGTTCCATTTGATTCCCTATTACCGTTGCGTATACGTTTCCCCACCAAGACGGCCATAAAGAGTCACAAATAGTCCCGACACACGGCGCATATACTTTTGGGTGCGTACGATTAATGTAGTAGTACTTTGGTGATAGAGTGTTTCTTGGAAATCCAAGTTTTACAACGTGAAGCCTAATAGACGTTTCCTAAGTACACGGCACATCTTCTCGTACACTCTCACTCACTCACTTTGTGTTTATATAGGAAATAGCGTTTGTATTATGAATGAGAAGACCAGATAAATCATAGCCATAAGTGCGTCCTACTACTACATAGGTACTTACAGAATGCAGTTCACTTTCCTTGAATTTTAACTCTGGAGCAGCAGAGACGACGAACATACGTGTTGCTTTTGCTTTATTTCCCATACGTGTACTATAACTAATACTATGTTCCTATATGCATATACATATGCCATCTGCATTCTAATGGCAAGTGCACTGTTATAAAGAACACTACTTACTACGTTTAGTAAGTATACCGATAGTAGGGAGTGCATATTTATTTGCACTTACATTTATATAGTGCAGATTGTTTTTCTTTCTTTCGGTCCTATGGGCATTACGGAGAATGCAGTGGGTATTAGGCATTAGGTATACAGTGGTTATTATAAAGAGATAGCGGATGAAGTGGAGTCGAGTGGAGTGACTGAACGTTTACTTATTGTTAGCTAGATTTACATTTACATCCAATTCGGATTTGGAATTCCAGCGAATGTCACTGACTGTGCATGACTGTCGCCAAATAGATTTGTTCTATATAGGTATATATACTGTTGCGAGTGATTCACATGGCCTGGCCACACATTACTATCTAATCTAATCGGAAAAACAAGGCGAGTCAACTGCACGACTCGGTTTACATAATGTTAACCGAGCACTGCTACTTAATACTAGTGCTCCGATGTTTGTTGATGGGTTGGCTGGCTGAATGGAAGGAATTGAAATGAAATGTTAGTATTAAGTTTTTAGTGTTTACTTTTCTCTCAGTCTCTCTCTCTCTCTCGGGTCTTTGGCTTGGCTTTGACTTTGATAGTTGACACTTTGTTAGGAATTTTATGTTACGCCTCGATGTTTATGTTCAACTCGTTACGCTAATGACCAGACTTGTCTGTCCTGGCACACTTTCCATCTCGGCTCTAATATTACTTTTGTTTTCTAGCCATTTGCTGTTATGCAAACCAAGTCGATAATATGACTCAATGTAGGATATTTAATTTTGCTGCTCTACAAATGGAATGTAAAGTAAAGGGAATACAATTTACAATTTTATGCTTATTGTAAATGTGGTTGAAGTTCAAGTGGGTTACTCGCAATAAAATTTAAATTGGTAGTATTTGCGTCCGAAGAAATGTATTAAATGGTGCAAATGGCGTAAATACCTAAAAGGAACATCATATTTGTGGTTAAAAGCTTTATTTCGTTAATTAAGACTGTAGGAATGCTATGTAGTTTTCTTTGAATACACTAAACAAGTTAGGAAAATGAATGATAATTTTTTTTAGTCATTTTACAGATAATGTACTACACGTTAAATAGTTAAAAATAAAGAAATATTCTGTTAGAAATTGTCTTCACCGAGTTTTGGATAGTTTGGATTGAAGTCAAATGGGTTTTAGACAACCAGACGAGTGCTCTAATGAAATGAATTGTATTTCCTGCTCTTGAACTTGAGTTGTTAGGTTCATGACTTTTTGCGAAAGCTTTAGTAGAATTTGTGGAGATATACATACAACATTTTATAAATAAGTTATATACACAGTTTTGCGATAATGTACTGTGCTTAAGTGGAGTACTTTTTCCTATTATGTATGGACTGATGAACAGAAAATTTCATAGTCACACTCATGAATCAGAGGTACATGGACTATGTGCATGCACTCTTATCATGATTATACATATACAGCCTTCTGTTTTTATAGTTATTGCATGGAAATTGGCGTTTTAACTATTTTGCAGAGACCAGTCTCCTCCAACACTCTACTGATATGTAGGTTAGGAAAGCTTCCGGCACGTTTTGTCTTCCAATGTACTTGAAATTAATTAACTTCACAAATCGTAATATCACCAGATTCGTTGTAGTTATATATTCTAATATATCCTCCTACAATTTGAAAATTAAATGGATGAATGGATAACAGTATGCCGAATGACAGACAATTGCAGAGAGAGAGAGAGAGTGAGTGAGGAAATTAAACCCGGAATTACGTAATAAATCCCTACTTAGATGTAATAATACATTCTGTGTTCACCCAGTCTCATATGTCGTGTAGGTAAAGGCAAGGTGCAGCCTTTTTGCCAGCTGATCACGCATTAAATCTCAATATCCCTTCATTCATCAAAGCCAGCACCACGTGATTGACAATGAACACAGTAATGCTTCTGATATCCACACACACATATAAATCGTAAAATGTCAAGAGCATTGAAGTCACTATAAAAGCATGATAACGTACAAAGGCGGAATGACATTGTGTACAGCCTAGCAAAGACTCGCAAATCGCAAGTGCGCTGAACTGTAAACTTTGAACAAACAAAACAAAGACAAAATGTTACTTTCATTCATTCTTTCATTTGTAGTATTTCTAGTGCATAGTTGTGAATTTTGATGTGATCGTGTATGAATTATATAATCTGATTCGAGTTGTGACTCACTTCCCAATGGCTCACGCAATGTTCTCATAACAAGTCTTCAACGGGGTGCTCACAACTTTTTACACTCTCCCAACTTGGTAGGTGTGCTCTTAAAGCAAATACTACAAAGATATATACGGGTTATTATTATGTATATAGGAAATCAACTTATCAATTATGCATACTAGTTAAAGTCCTACCTTCCCAAGTACTTACGTATGCATACTTATAGAATTTGGCTTGATTAAGTGGTTTCTCACTCTTCCCCTTTATTGCTACAACTTTTTGGCATGACATGACGAACCATACTACTTTAGTATTTTGTGCTCACGGCCTGTGCAATCCCAGTTTACAGTAACAAATTGTAGTGAATGTGATGATACACGAACTATTAGCGAGAGTACACGCAAAACAAAACCATTAAGACTTTCATGATGCTTCAAATGTAGTTGTTGTACGTAATTTAAGGACTTGAATGGGTAATGGCAAGGTAAATGAATAGTTTGTTCTCAAATGAATTGAAAGCAAAAAATCCGTCGAGTAATCCACGCGACTACTACTACTACTGTAATACTACGATGCGAGAGAGAGACCCAAGAGCAACAAAATACAAAGTGATGATTATATCTTGTTTTTTTTATCCACACCAACTACTGTGTGCACTGTTCTTATGCGTATATAATAGCAACATACTACCAGGTGTATGTGTTGGCAGGATTGTTGTGGGTTTATATTAGGTAAATATCTAGAGAGGTATTTGTATTTCGATGCTGGCTGACTTGACTAGACGATAACTTGTTACAGACTCTATAATAAATAGTAAGCTCCTGGTGAAGAGTAGAACTGTTTTGCTATAGATCCGCGTGTTCACTCTTTTCTTGTTGTACAGCTTGTTTCAGTTTGCATTTGTGTAAAAAATGCCATGTTTTGATTTTATCTTTGACATTAATTTCGATAGTCAAGTCCAACGGATAGCTGGGAAGCTATAGGTATTAGGTATATACGACGCATGCATGTTTGTACTGGGTAGGGTGTCTACACATAGACACAGTTTTTGTCTTGTACTGGTCTAAAGCGTACTACTATGTAATCTTTACCTTAATTAACTGTAACTCTTGTGCATTTCTAATAACATGAGTATAATACATTTGCATACATGCTGTT
Organism: Plutomurus gul; assembly: GCA_019776185.1. Taxonomy (NCBI): domain Eukaryota; kingdom Metazoa; phylum Arthropoda; class Collembola; order Entomobryomorpha; family Tomoceridae; genus Plutomurus; species Plutomurus gul. The sequence continues at coordinate 58,380 of JABASC010000035.1, read as the reverse complement.
ATAATAAATAATAACGGTCTACAGTTTGTCTTTCGTGATCAATTATATCAGCTGTACCTTATATGTGTACTATGCATGGTTGTTTGTTAAAATTAATTCGCATAATGCGTACCAAAGACTACAAAAGGCGTGTTAACCCTCTTGAATTCATGAATGGAGAAAAATATGGGAAGTTTGGTTGACATTGTCCTGCATTTGTTGTTGAGAGCATCATTGAATCGAAACGAGAGTGTTAACACTAGTTTTACATTTACAATACTACAGCCACAGCTCCTGTGTATAAGTAATACGAATGGCTATAATTGTATTCAGTGACGAGCATTATGCTCATAAATATTTTGTGTGGTTTTTGTTTGCCTTGGCTGAGGTTCATAGAGTTCACAAAAGAGAATAAATTATTTAATAATGACTGCATGGTTCGTAACGGTTTATTAAAGTCGATGATTGAATGGGAATGTCAGTGTCAGGGCCGTACTTATTTTTATCTTTGTTCATTGATTCAAATTGCATTCTGTTCTCTCACAATACGTAAACAGACTCTAAAATGATTTATAAGAGTGCTGAAACAATTTCCAGTAGTATGTATGTCTAGATCTAACTTGAATGTGTATATCATTTCTTTTAAACAAAGTTTATTTTTATATCTGTAGCTAAACTTACGAATTTTCTCATGAGATCGTTTCCTCCTAATAATCGTTCATTCATTATACAAGAGAGGATTAGCAGAGTCGTAATGTGATAACGATATAGACGGTTCAATGGAGTTGTGGGAAAAAAGCTTAAAGTGCTAAGTAGTTAGGTAAGGTTATGGTTTCAGTGATACGATGGAATTCATGTGCTCTGTATTAGAAGAATTAATAAGAAGTAGGATGCGTATGGGAATTCGTGTACACGTGTTAGTAGTAAATGGGACAAGTAGAGAGGGGGTTTGTCTTTGAAACGTATAAAACAATGGGACGTGCGGTGAATTTCAATTGATGAGAGTGAAATGAGCTCGCTTGTGTGAGTTTCCTTTCAGATGAGACCGAGGGAGAAAACTAAAGTGTATTCATTGAAGTTGAGTCAACCTGTAAATGTAATTGACGGATGATTTATTTTGATTGTTTTTTTGTTTTGTTGCAGGAAGTGACGGGGTGCAATAGTAATGACAGTGTTGGTGGCGGGCCGAATGCAGCTGGAGTCCGACCCTCGCCTTCGCCCACTGGCTCCGCTAGTTCACGTTCTATGTCACCGGCTGTTGGTAAGTAGCTTATTAATTGACATTTTGCACCTATACTTATAAATACCTCAATTATTAGGTAGATTTGTGTAATTATAGTAGTAATCATGAAAAGTACCGATAACTTTTCATTTTTCCTTTCTCTGTGGAATACTTTTTTAAGTCTTGGTTGTTCTTATTACTACACCCAGTAACCTACACAGTTAATGTGTTTTCTGTTTTCTGAAGCTGAACGTGTAAAAGAAAATATGCATATTTGACATGAATGGCATTGCTACATTTTTCAAATGAAAACACAAAGGACATTCATGCATTACTATGTGAAAGAGTACATTAGCCAATATACATATAGAATGCATTAAAGATGCACATATATTTAGCATGTATTTTTATCATGTGGACAGTGACAGTACAAAAAACGTATTTATAAAAAGCATGAATGACAGTCGAGGTTAAGTTTCCTCGAGTTCAACAAATCAGTCTACAAAATATGCAGTAAATATAAAAAAATCCTAGTTTGCATGTACGTCAATGGTTGTCAGATGGACGTGTAATGGAGACAAGATTGTGTTGGAGGTGGAATAGTGCTCTTCCAGGTCATTTCACCCTATAAAGTAGTATGGAAATGCGATGCAGATATGAAAAAAATCTAGTAAACTATCCGCAACTATCATACCTTAATATATTCTATACACAAAGCTTGCAGATTTTCGTAGATAAGAGTTCGTGGTATGAAAATGATTAACATAAGGCACTGTACTTTGTCTCACTTGCAATTTTTACGTTATAGAAATACGCATAGATTTGTATGTGTCGCAGGTATTTGCAAAATGGAGATCTGCTACATCCATTCGCAAATGGTTATAATAAGTAATGGGATTGTTGAGAAGAAGTGATTTTGTTTGGTTCTACCATGAATTGAGGATAACCTCTAGTAGATATTTTTTAAATCTGTGCTAACTAGAGCAATGGAATTCACAGTTTTTGCCATGTGACCAAAATGGCAAATTTTTTAGCTAGGGGGTGGAAATCAAATCCAGCAAAGCAATAACAATAACACAATTTGCGGCTACTACAGTTACATTGTATTGACAGCATTCTAAATTGATCACCATTTGTGCGAATTTCTGTACAAACAATTAGAAAATGTCTTTAACCTATTGTGATTGCCAGTTCGCTGAATTCCTATTGACATGCCTTGACTTGAGCTACTGGGGTAAGTAATTTTTTTGTGCCACGAAGTTAGTGATAGAGCTCGACAATAAAAATACAACAAAAAATATTTTGCAGTTTTACGAGATACAATAAAATATATGCCTGTGTGTCTAATCCCACTGCTGCCCAATTAATACATTTATCAACAAAAAGGAAATTTATTTGACTGCAGATGTTTTGATTGGCTTCCTAAGCGAAACTCACAGTTCAATTCCTGTAGTCCATATAAAATTTTTAGTCTTTTAAAGATTGCTCACGCAGACGAAAATTTGTATTATAAGTAGAAAATATAATTTTAAAGTTGTATTAGTGTCGGGACTTAATTCCAGGTATTGCACAATACGAATTTATGCAACTAAAAAGAATGGTTAAAAATTCAATAAGGATTTAATGAAATAGTTGCCATTTATTTCTGTTATTATGATTATATATGGTAATAGTGGTTCATTTGGACGATGAAATTGATAAGAAACTGTCGTTTAGAGCACAGTAAAGGGATATAGAAAATATACATAGATCATGAGACAAAGGCCGAGTAAAATGTGGAGACGGGCAGTAAAGGGAAAACCGTTTATTTACAGTTGAACATAATTTGAGCCGTAAAAGGTGCAAGAATAGTATAAAGTACGAATGAGGTGATTCTATATAGACAATGTTTATTTAATATAGCAAACCCAACTCGATCGCACACTCTCTCGAGTATCCATAAAAGAAATTGTATTTTACACAACTGATACTAGTACAAGTAGTACATACATACATACAGATGTATGAAGATGCGATAGTATAATGGAAAGGAATGTGACATAACGTAAAGTGTAATCCCACCGTAAAATATAAGGTGTCTGCCATGTGTACTGTTTAAGTTGTGTAATAGTGGAAATATAGTGGAAATAACGGAATAAGGAAGTGGAGCAGTAAGTTGTAGTGGTAGTAGTTGTAATAGTACTATAACGTAGAGAGGAATTCAAGAGAGAGTCAGTTGTTGTGGACTACATGTAATGTGGACCCTTCCATGCATTACTGGGTTTTCTGTTGGGTTAGATTTAGATGGTAGATGGATGGAGACTGACTGTCACGGAACAGTGTTGAGCCATGCTACACAAAGGGAAATGTAAGTTGCAGGTTGAAGAATACTACCACTGCTGCTGGTACAACATACTACACATGTACTGACTATATATTATATCGATAGAAAGTGCACAGACGATGAAGTGCACATAGTACCGCTGTCAGTATTAATAGTGCATACTGGTAGAGTGTAGAAGGACGATAGGAAAAGAAGTAAAGAAAGAAGAAATCCCTTGAGATGAATGAATGAGACTGAAAATGGGGAAAAATCGGAGGAAGAATCCAAAGTGGGTCAGACAGGGAATTCACATGCAGCCAACACAACACAAGTCAACCCATGTCATATCTACTCAACGTACTATGTACTAACATTACACGTTTTTCAGCAAAGGCAAATGAGGGTTTACATTTTACTATCAAGTGTATATAGATGTATTCCGTTTATAGAAACTTGTGTAGTCTCTGCTACAACCGTATTAGAAGAACAGAACAACCGGATCCATATTACTACTGTATGTGGAAGAGACTGTTATTGTTACTGCCAATAAGGTGCTTCTTTGAGGAAATGCAGTGCATGGTAATGCAATTTAGGGTGAAGGTGAATTTTATAACACAATTATTTCAAACAAGTTTCGCCCAGCAGCTGTGTCACTCAAAACGAAGATGACATGTGAAATCTACAAGCTAAATACTTTTGTAGGGAGCAGAGAGACTGGACTGCAGACTTTGTATCTTGGTTATGCATACATACTACAAAATATAAAATGCCTTCTCCGCTCGGGCTGGAATATTAGTATCCGCTGTATGAGCCAATTTATTCAAAAATTCCAATGAACTAATTGCAAGAAGAAATGTTATAGAAATGACAAGGCATATTTTTTTCATAGAAAGAAATTTGCTAAACAATAGATGTGCAGTACAGGTATTAATTAATTCATGCAATATTTTTGATGGTACTTGGGTGATTTACTTATTTGGCAATACTCTGTCCAACTAATACGTTACAAGATGAATAAAAGAGTAACGCCAGTTTATTTGTATCTCCTACGTTCTCGTAGTAAATAAAATATTCAATGTCATTAATAGCGTGAGTCAGACTCAAAGCATACCGCAGACTTCTTACAATCAACTTGCGAGCGGTGTTTGCGGCACGACTATGTTCTCGAGAAAAACACAATCTACTACATAACTGCTGCACTACACTCTGAGAGAGAGTGTTTGATGTGTGTGATATTCAGGACAAGCATTTACATCAGACTACTACAGTTGCCTAATAGGAAATGCAATCGGTTGAGTAAAGTTCGAGTCTAGTCAATTAAAAGGGTTAAAAGCATACATTAGCATATAAATTGTTTCGTGCTGAACTTCAACTAGTGTATAAATGTAGTTGCATTGTGTAAGCGGACCCTAAACGCATATCTCTGAAAGTATGCTCTGAAGGAATGTGAGCGTGAATAGAAAAGACTTTTTAGTAGATTGAATCCGAGTGTGTGGTGAAGTAAAGAATGTTGTAAGCCTATATGGAATAGTAGACCTTCAATCGTCAAGGTACTAAATACATTCTACAATAGTTTGGAGTAGGCAGCACTCGAAGACAGTGACTGAGCTTAATAATATACATACATACATATACCGGTGGGTACTGTATTATTGCTTTGTATAGGCTGGTATGCACTTTAATGTGAAATGCAAACGGTGAAAGTTAGTTGAAATTGAGTTTTATGTTAACCTAGGTCTTGGTCGTTTCTTATGTGGTTTGCTGCTTTCCTATCGCTTCTGTTTTTGTTGTATAGTGCCAGACTGACTGAGTGTTCCAGTTAATAGGTGTTACACATTTATCTGTAGTATTTCGAGATGTATGAATGAATGGAAATTCTAGTTCCGTAGCTGTGTCTCGAGATAGTAGGTGTACACGTGTATTCATATACGAAATATCTATATCGTGAAGTGTAGTATTTTGTCTTGGAAATTATGTTGTTTTACGACTTTGACTGTGCTGTGAATTATATGTAGATCATTATCTGTATATAAGAGTCATAAGACAGAGCTTGATCTGTTGTGCGCACGCTACAATCCCACTGTTAGTGTCGTTGGAATTATATGTAAGATAGATACTAATATGTAGTTGGTGAAGATTCATAGGTGATGGTGCGGTGAGTAACAAAGTTGCATGGTGTGCATCTTCTAGCCATAACATTCATTCGTGAGAATAGTGCAGTTTTAGTTCGAGTGCAACAGATGAAACTAATGGAGATTTGATTGGATCATTTATGTCTTTGACTGCTCACTCCGAGCAGTAACCGAGTCTGCTCAAGTCTCTGCTTTGAAATGCCATTTATATAGCCAAACTGGTATACTGAAAATGCTATCTAGTGTAACGTAGAGCACTGTACCAAAGAACATTGGTGTTATATAAATTGAAGCGTAACACATTGATAATGCCAATGGATTTATGTAGTATTTCACAATTGCAAGTTCCTGGTATTTGTTTGCATCTCACAAATTGGGGAAGTGAACGTGCATCACTTTACAACTTTACACACACGGCCTTCATATTATACACATGGTGGCTGTGTTTAATTCTCCTTATATAGTTAGTCTTACTGTGCAAAGAATAATTTGTGAAGAAAACGTATATTATGCACAATATTAGATATGTTTTTAGTATATCGGATTGATGAATTGAACTCTACCTTTGAGGAATCGTGTCCCCATGAGTCTAGATTATGTAAAGAAAGAATATGTAAGATCTATATGCAAATCGGGACCCTAGATACATACAAGAAGGGTTTTGGTGGTGTGAATGCACGTATTAGCAGATTGTGCAGTGATGACCATTAAATTGTAAATCGTATCCTTTGAACGGGGGGGAAATGTTTATGCAATGAATTCTCATCGGGAAGCATCCGGCATCCAAATAGACCTCATGTGCTACTAGTGCACTGCACTACTGACCATTAATAGTTCATGGTTCGTTTTGATGGTGGCTGAATGGTTTTGAGGTCAATAAATTACGAAGTAAATGGGATTCTGCTGACAACATATAGGAAATCAGTCAGAGAGATATTGCTCTCTCATATAATGTTCGTGGTATTCCCTATCCGAAATGTATGACAATAAGAAAGGTTATGGAACACAGCACACCGTACATACACAATTGGTAATGGTAGTGAGTACCCGTGCGTTTGTAGGTCGAACCTTATGTATAGAAAATGTAGTGACGGTATTGTTAGGCATTGTATAAGTGCGTTTTTTGCTTGTGTCATTATGACTTAAGTTGGTCTAGCCAAATCCGCGAGTGATATATCTTTACCGTAGCGTGCACCACGTAAAGAATGTTTTGATAAAAAAAAAGGTTGACTTAACTTTGAGAGATTGAAGCAATGTGCTTTTTACAAGATTGGCCAACACACAAAACATCTGTTGCAATTGTAACTACTATGTGTCCACATGAATGTTTTCTCCTGCGAAGAGCGCAAACAGGAACTATTAGTTTAATGTCAAGAAGGAAATGGAATCAATTTGCATGAAACACACGTGGTACAATAGCCTATGCTATTACACGTACTTAATTCATGTCGATGCAAGGCAGAATTGATAGTAAATATGTATATGCGGTGTAATGAAAGATCAACGAACTGATATGTGACCGTGAAGATTGACGTAGTCTTGTGGTGCTATACCGTGCATGTAATAGGTACTTTAAGAAAAAAGTGGTGCATATAGTATTTATAGAATATTAAGATTACGTTGATGTTGTCTGAAGTCTGAAGTCTGTTTGAAGTTCTGAAGTTGGCCTTTGAGGGTGTAATCTTGTTTTTTCAAGTTTCTTAATGTCATGTGTGTTTCTCGTTCAGAGTACGCACATTTCTTATCCTCAAAGGAAAAAACTAATTAAATAATAATAAAAACTGATTGTATAGTTACTGATCACACTTTATAATAACAATAAGAACTGCACTGTACAACTACATACGTTTGATGAACTTTCAGCGCAGACGTGCTCGTTGTAATTTTTGACATGTGGCTGGTGCTATCAGCACAGAATGAAGTAGCCCTATCACCCCGGGTTCAGTAACTAGTCTCAATTTCAAAAACTATTTAAAAATCCACTAGTTAACAGTAAGTAGAGGAGCTAATGCGTTCAATGTTCAACGTAGGAAAGAAATTAAATTATGATTAGGTTGCTATTCCGTGTTTCTGTAGAATTTTCTAAATATTTAGGCTGTGGATTGTGGATTAAAGAAGAAAAAAAAGTATAATAATACATATACTTATTTTATTTTAATTCTACCTCTGCCTGTTTGAATGCCGTTTGACTTCCAGTGTGCCCCCGAAAATGAGATTGTATAAATCAATACTTCTTGGTTTGTGTAATCTCATGTGAAATTACGTTTACACGTTAGGGTACATGGCACATCTTAGCCTATTATTATAAATATGAACTCGTTAAAATTTCTGTTAAATTAAATAAGCACAATTCCAAACCTAGTAGTGCCAGAATAGGTCTGGCAGCGATGATATATCATTTTGTCAAGGTTGCTAGATTTTGTCGCTGTGATAATTAGTTAGCCTTTTAAAGGACGGAACATTTTGTTTTATATGAAGCCTGCAGACTTAAAGCAGTAATAATAACTGAGACTGTATATATAGTAATAGTACTGTGACTGTGTTACACACTTTTGCACTTTGTTATCTGGACACGATAGGAAGTTAGGTCAGTTTCCTCTGCTCGTTTCACTTGACTCATTTGTGTATCTATCCGTGAAGCATTTAGAGACGCGTTCTGGGGGCTGTGCCATATTTGTAGTTTATGGATATCAAGAGCTGACTGTCTGTGTATCATCATCACTGTCAGCATATGTCAAATATTCTAATGATAATGGTCTTATGGAAAATAATAAACTAATGCCTTACTCTATACCTCACATATGCAGAAATTTGTAAAAATACAACTTGAGTTTGTATTCAAGTTTTAGAATCTATACTATGTACACTATGCTGTGAAAGGGAAAAAAACGTGCATGATGATTATTACAGTTTCCCTTTCTGTGCACAGCTCATCAGCTGTTTTGTTGTCAACCGGCTATTTAGGGAGAATGTCCTCTCTTCTTTTTATTTTACTCAAAACTTGTCCTCTCTGTACTATGTACGTCACAAAGGACATTTGACTACTAGTTAGTTTATTACAGGTTTTGCCTACACTACAAGATTACACACTTGCATTTCAAGTATCCACAATTTTGTTGCGAATGAATAATCAATGCATCTTCTTGGTGGAGAATGTTAATTTTTTTCCAGCAAACTTGTGTTAATGTCGAAATGGATGAAGTGATTGTCACTAGTGTACTATGACAAGTCTAGTTACATTTAGTTTCCAGTGATTCAGTTCAAGCAGTAATAAATAGCCCAAGCCCGTGTCATATAAACGGAGTTTCCGGTGTATTTTGTGTTAAGCTCAAAGAATACAAATGCAACGGCGCGGTGTTTTGTTTTGTTTATCACACAACGTCGAGTTCTACTACTATTCAGCTCCACAAATAAATAGTAGGAGCGATTAATCACGAATACATCGTTAATTTAAGTTATTACACCACGATAAACCGTGAGAGTGTACTTTATCAAATGAGCAGTTTTCAACTGCTCTTTATATTTGTAGTTACAACACTTGACAACTAGGAAAGAGGAGGGTTGAGTGGATGTAGTAGACGGTGTAATTTTAGTCTGCATTTTGTAGATAGAAAGGTATCTGTTGTGTACGTACACACTTCAATTTTCGTTCACCACTGCGCAGTGCACTGATATTCACTTTTAAAATTGGTAAATGTGCGCAATACTGGTTAAAAATGAATGGTAAGTGAAAAGGAGGGAGAAAATAAACTATTTATAGCCACAGTTTGTTTACACTGTTTAAAAAGAATGTATACTACATGTAATATCGTGAGCAGTACAACAGTAAATTCAATTTGGACTAACACAAGATACGGGTGGTATTTAAATTTTAATAGGCAACACACTCTTTACTTTAACTGAATGAGTATTTGTAGCGGGAATGTTTATGTATAATCTACTACTAATAGTTTGTTTGGCTTTGCGTAAGAGATTACGTGAGCGATAAGACTGGGCTTTGACTGTGTCATTCATGTGGACAGGTATTTGTAATTCGTAATTCTGTATAAACCAACAAATGTAAGTCAGAATGTCAATCTTCAAGAGTGGTGTGGTATAACATGGATTTTATTGATCTTTTAGTATTTTTAATTTTTACAGAAATACAACCAGTATTTTACAGATTACACATTAGCTGATTAGGGGCTCACTAATTAGTTTAGTACGATTATTGTTTACAGTTTACTACACATAGTTTTAGATGTAGTAAGTAAAATTCAGTAAATAAAGTGGAACCATGAGAAAAGAAAAGTTCATTCGGATGAAAAAGTTTACGATTACTACTATATTACCAATTACTGTTCAATAGAGCGTTGTTATTGTGTTTAAAACTTTTACATTACTTATAATAACCTTAAAATCTACTTTTTAATAGGAAATCAAAACATTCCGATGCCCCCACGACCTTCCAGTAGTCAATCTGATGGAAATGGACCACCACGAATGAGTCAGTCACCCATGCCTGCAGGTCAAGGTAAAAATTGAATGAATGCCTAAATTGTTACAACATTTATTTACGCTGCTATATGGTATTAATAAATCATTTTTTTCGTTTAGGTGGTTCCTATCCCGGGCAACAATCCATGGCCCCTCCTCCCCACCACATGTATCAAGGTAGTGGAGGGAAATTAAGTCATCCTGGGCAAATAGGACCTGGCCAACATTACCAACAACAGCAATGGCAACAGCAGCAAGGGTACCGACCTCAACACCCGCACGGAGGTATGATTGGACCTTACCCTCCAGGACCGAATACGCAACCTATACCACCAAATAACTATCCTCCTCCACGACACGCACTTCCTAATCATGTTGCGCCACCGCCAGGACCGAATCAGTATAGCCCTTACCCCCCTCCTCAATATGGAGTTCCTCCTACTCCGCCACAACCGCAGCAAGGTCCGCCGCCCCCTCAATCATGGCCGGGTCAACCACAAAATCCTCCATCTCAACAACAGCAGCAACAGCAGCAGCAGCAACAACAACAACAACAGCCGCCTCCGAATTCTAGATCTCATCCTCCTCATTATCTCAAGGAGCATTTACAAACAAAAATGAGGTTTCCTGGCGTACCCCCTGGCGGTTATCCCGGACCAATGGGACCTCCGTCTACGTCGAATATGCCCTCTTCGTCCCAGACACCACCACCCCAACAACAACAGCCTTTGGGTCACTCTGGGTCATCTCATCATCCTCCTCATTTACCGCCTCCTCCTCCACCCCACTCTTCACATCTTGAAGGTGCAGAAGAGAGTAATTCTAACAGTAGTAGCCAAAATCCACCAAATATTGTGTCAGTGGGGCCTGATGCGATCGACGACGCTTCTCAACAATCAACCCTTTCCAACGCGTCGGGAGGTAGGAAAAGTCAAAATCTAGATATTTTGTTACTTTAAAAACGGGTGAATTAATTTCGCCAATGTGTTTGCAGCTTCTGGTGGGGACGATGGACCAGCAATGCCAAAGCTGCGTAAGGAAGGCTCAGTAAGTCATGCAAATTACCCGAGTCATCCACCAACTCCAAATGCTGTGCCGTCCCCTGGGAATGCAAGTATGAGCTCAATGCATGAAGATGGTTATGGAGAAATGAATAGTCCCGGCTGGCCAAGAACACCTGCCAGTCCCGTAAGCATTCATCTGATTTTTTTCTACTTGCTAACTCAATGTTTGTATTTCGTTATCCATTGCCAAACATTGTTATTCACATTGTCTCGTGCTCACTGTCAACAGCCGTCGATCGATTGATGGCTAAACTAATTGATATACACTTTGAATATCAAAAGTATGAATGTTGTTGTTAGTGTTGAAAATTATTACGACAGTGCTAACAAAAAAGCTTTTTATATCTATAAGACAACATTGCTTACTAATCTTAAGATAAGAAATGCACTTAATGCACTTTGATGTTTAAAGGGTTTGAATAGTCACCCCCCACCACCAAGTGAACACTTTAAACCGAAAGCCAAGGTAAAAAAAGTAGGACATTTTTTTTTGTTTTCTCACCAATTATTATTATAAATTATTAATTTTATGTTATTTGTGTTTTAGTTTTTCTAGGGTATTTAAAAAGTATTGTCAATGCTAATATATGTATGTTTTGATGATTGTGTAGAAGCCGGACAGTCTAAACAAATTGTATGAAATGGATGATAATCCAGACAGAAGGATGTTTCTGGACAAATTACTTCAATTTATGGAGGAGCATGGAACTCCCATTTCAGCTTGTCCTACTATCTCAAAAAATCCTCTAGATCTCTTCAGATTGTATTTTTTGGTCAAAGAAAGAAGCGGATTTCTTGAGGTAACTTTTTGTGAAACTTTGAAACTGATGAAGCCGGTTAAAAAGTCATAAACTTATAGCTGAATTATGCATTTCAGGTTACGAAAAACAAGACTTGGAAAGATATTGCAGGTAGTTTAGGTATAGGAGCCTCATCAAGTGCAGCATACACATTGAGAAAGCATTATACAAAGGTGAGTAATTGTTCATTTTTTAAATAAGTTGTGTGGAACAAATATATAAATAATACTAGTAATATACCAGCAACATGTTAGTATGTAGTTTGAAAACTAATTGAAGTATTCTTTTTATTATACATAGCATTTACTTCCATTCGAATGTAAATTCGACCGAGGAGGAATAGATCCTCAACCACTAATTAATCAGGTGGAATTAACGTCGAAAAAGAAAGGGGCAAAAGTCGCGCCAGTTCCATCACCAGGCTCTTCCAATTCTCAAGACTCCTTTCCAGGACCTGCAAACAACACAAATTCCTCTATGGACGGTTTTTCTAGTTATCCTCCACCCTACTCAGGAGGGGCTCCTCCTTCAGAGTATAATCAACAAGGACCTGCCGGAGGGCCATCTTCGATGCAACGACCCCCACAGCCCCCGCCTTCTTCCCAACAACAGCAACAAACCCAGCCACCACAACCCGGTCCACAGTCTCAACAACATCCTGGTGAGTTATTCGTTGTAACAAATCAATTTCTACTTGAATGAAAAATATTTTCTAGTATATTTCAGTAGATAGCATCCATCGCGCAACTAATTTTGAATGATTTGGAGATCTTGGGATAGCTCTCCAGCAAATTAATTTTGATTAGTTTTTTGACTAGTGAGACTGAACGCTTTGGCTTAATATTTACTTTACTACCATCTTACTACTTTATTAGTAGATTTAGATTTAGCTGATCCGACGTACTCACTTTAAAATTTATTACTTATTAGATTTTTTCCAGAGAATGAGCTCTTAATTTCGGCTGCTATTATTATATTTATTAGTTAGATTCTCATTTAGTGCTCGGTAGGATTTATTCACACTTAAACACACAAACTGGTCGAATTTGGTAGAAAATGCCTTTGTTTTACTCAAAGCGCATGTGCCTTAACCTCAAAATACACAAAAGTATTTCAAATAAATACCTATTCGTGAACCTAAACAGTAAAAACGGTCGCCGTTCATTTTGTCACGCAATCAAGATACTGAAAATGTAGCACACGAAAGATTATCGTACTATTTATGTACATATCAACATTTTTCAATATTACTCTCCAGTTTATAGCATTTGTAAAACTTTTTGTGAGTACACACGGTGTTTATAGAATTTGTTTCCTAATTCTCTTTGACAATGCATTTAAACTTACAAAATAAGACAATGCACCAGAGAAACTCGACTGCGAAAAAATTGCAACAAATAGAGATACATGGTTTTGGTGTACGTATGAAAATTCTATCGTCTGGAGCTGATTGATTGATTATTGATATGATAGGTGATAAGAATGTGAATGTGTCGAATCCATTTGATGACATGCACCCTGCTAACCAAAATCAAACTCAAAATCAATACATGCATCAATATCATCAGCAATCTCATAACCATCAACAGGGTAGGGTCAATTATTATCCTCCGTATTCGACTCCTCCACCTTCTGGTACGTCTCACACGTCTCTGTCTGTCTGTCTCTGTCTACTTATCAACTTTCTGTAGATATGAGTATATCTGTCACCAAAAGTTTTCCTCACTCTCACCAATCCACCAACCAAAAAGTTCCTGTTTCACAGCAACTGAAAAGAACGTCCTTTTCCAGCGATTTTATGACTTGACTACAAGAAGGGACTGCAGTTTAGACGTCAACTCTGCTCTGTCTCTTGAAACTTTTAACTCTGTTTAAACGTTACTCTGTAAAATCCTATATATACAAGGCGATTTGCCTTCTTCATCTTTTGCATGTGCCGTATAATTTATTTTACTGAAGATGCATGGCATTTTGACATGCCTTGGCTTGTTTTCGTTACTTATGAGCTTATGCTTCCCTATATCCCCTTGCCCTTGTTATATACTTACTATATACTTCTAGTGATATATTAGTCAATTGCTTTAAATGTCTCCACTCCACTGATGGTTTTCACTTTCTTACGTGTGACTTAATTTAAGTGTATAGGTTATTCACAAAATCATCACACTCTCGTGTAAACGGTACGTAGACGAACTGCAAAAACTTTTGCATAAATTGCACTATAAATTACTAGTAAATAACGTTTCTGCAATTTTGAGTAGCTTTCATTGTTTGTGGTGAATATATATATAGTGAGTTACGAATCTCATCCACAGCATGACCCAAAGATGTACCAGAATACGTGTTGTTACCCACTGTAACATATATTTATACAATTGTTGATGTTTACAGTCAGAATTGGTTTTAATTGAGCACCATGTGTTATTTCAGGATACCAAGGGCCCGGTGGAAATTACCCTCCCTACCCTCCACCTCCTGGTGCTGACCAATATTCAAGAGGTCCTCCACCACCTGCTCCTCATGAAGCTTACAATCAACAGCCTCCTTATGGGAATCCACCTGGTTCTGCGTACCCACCGCAACCGCCAGGAAGACCAATGTATCCCCCTTATGGAACACCGGAGAGTTCTTCTTCCGGTCCTGGGGCTCCTCCATCTCAAAGCGGCTATCCTCCAGGACAACAGCCACCTCAGTCTCAAGCACCGTCACAGCCGTCTCAAACTCCTCCTACGTCATCTACACCAGAGGAACATCAGAGATTTATGGGTCCTCCTATTTCCTCTTCTGGGTATCCACCTGGTCCCCATCCAGGGCGACCGGGGCCGTATCCTCCTACCAGCACTGCACAAGGACCTCCTAGCCAACAACCTCCTCCAAATGGCTACCCTAGCCAAGAATTCTACCATTCCCAGCAACAGACTGAACAAGTAAGAAGCGTATGTACATAATTACCCCTACTTTTGGTTTTCATGGATGTACATAATTTTCAAAAAACTAAAATTAACTAACAAACACGCAAAGCAGCAACATTAACAGAATTCACTTGACACTACTACTACTACACAAAAAAATTCACTTGGATAAATTTGCTTTGATTTCTTTCAAATTAATCGTGGTGGTTGAGATAAATGTAATGTAGTGGTAGTGTGGTTCCTTTGTAAATTCACATTGCAATTGCACATAACATTATATAATACTGAAGTAGGCACAGACACGATTCAGTTAGAGTAAATCTTTTGGATTTTTGTTAAATGTGTTGCTAAACGTATCGTTCAATTATCATTTTTATTGTAGTTGCCCTCGAACACGTCACAATTGGCAAGACAGTTAGCCACACCGCCTGAAATCTCTACTACGCTTAAACACACACTACAAGTATGCTCCGGTTTTGTTTATGTCTATACTACTAATTCATACTTCTTTTCTAATTTATTGTTCCCAGCACGGTTAGCGATATGGCTATGCTGCTGGCGGCTTTTATCATTCTTAACTTTTTCTGTGTACATTGGTTTTCGTTTGCTATTGTTATCAATGTAAACAAAACTGACGTCATCATTACAAGTCGTCATTACACAACTGTATTCGGGCGGGAAAAAATATTTATATTCTAATTGCTTGATTTATTTACACTATAGTACACAATATGCTTCTTTATCTTAATCAAATAATATTTTACCATCTAGAGAAAACTGTTGAATTCTGCTCGCAATCGTTCTTCCAAATCGCTAACTTCGCTACTTACTAGTAGTACTAGCCGCCTTAGTAGTTCTAGCTCTCCTAAAGAGTCGCCTAATCTTTATAACTCACAAGTATGTTTCTACCGTATCATTTTTTATATTTGTATTATATTTGCAAAATATTTTTGTGTGCTTTTTCAGCTTGATTACAAAACTGCAAAGATGGCTTTGTCATAGAGCTCGATAAAATGCATATCCATGCAGTTGGTGATTATCAATACTAATTATGAACTGTCATTAATGTATTTTTGTTTGAATTAAAGGGTTATCCGCCAATGGCGGGGCAAACACCACCTGGACAAGGATCTGCTTCTCCCAGTGGGGGTAAGCACTTACCACCTCCACATCCAGGTCAACCAAGACGAATGGACTATCCTACAGGGGCTGCACAAAAAGATTCAAATGTATCTCCTCCTGGTGGTCCGAATCAACCATATCCCGGTTACCCTCCCCAGCAGTCCCAACCGTCGCCTCTGCAACAGCCGCACAGAATGTCTCCCTACGGTAAAAAAATGAAAAAATATCTCAAATTATTTTAATCTAAATTGTAAGCATTTTTGTGTTATCATTGTATTTGTCTACAGCACAAAATTTATGTAATTTTTCATATACAATTTACTAATAACACCAAGGGGCCAACTTAACAAACTAACAATTGAGTAACATTTATATTGACAATATTAAGTATATTTATGATAACGTACGCACGTAACTTAATACCACTAGTGGTAGTGTAAACGCCTAACTGAACGTATTGTAGACGGGGGGCTTCAAGCTCAGGGCCAAAGACCAGGATTCTTGTACCCTGGAGGAAGTGGGGGTGGAGCGGTAGGTGCTCCTCCAGCAGGGCGAGATCTAGGGAGCGGGACACCCGTCAGGTCTTCGCCCTCTCCCTCACCATCGGCCAATTCGGCCAGTCCTTCTGTACCACATGCTAATGTCAGCTCCGGCACCACTTTACCCCCTCACAAACAATGGATTCCTCCCGAAGGTCTGTTTATTACCTTGCACAGGCAGACAAATTGCTTGCCATTAATTCAGATGTACAGTAGTCAGCAATCTTATTCAATGACTTTCCTTAATTTCGAATCGAAACTTCACCCTTATGCTTTGGCTGATGGATATCGCTTTTGTATATAATAATACTTGTAGTATTATTTGTTGAATTTATTTTAACACTAATGTAGATGTAACAAGTTGTAGTCAGTAAATAACCGCACGCACGTAGATATTTTCCATTGGTGTATTGTCTTTAAACACGTACAGAATGTCATCGATTTTAGTTTAAGTTTATTTTTACAAACGTTGACATCCACGCGTTAGAAAGATAACATGAATTTATATGTGGAATGCGAACATCGTTTTATATTCTTTGGACTCTTGCCAGAAAATATACATGCTGACAGTGTTACTTCCTCTTTTTTTATAATAGTTTGTTTTTCTGAGAAGTAAAACACAATCGAACCAATTTATTTTATGGTTCGCACTTAATATTTTATTGCACACATAGTTATACCGACTTAGGTGTGATTTCATTTCATTATGGCGCAGAAGCCGATTTAAATTTGTGTTCGTGAAAGTTTATAACAAAGTAGCAATTTCGAGCTTCGCAGCCAGCTCAGTTATAACATTGGACAATTAAATTTAGTTTTGTTTCGCTGCTACCTACATAAACATTCAGTTTATGTTATTCGTGTCGTAGGTCGACTTTGTCATTTGTTGGAGACATTAGTTTGTATTAGTACGCTAGTATTGTTTTAGACAAAAAATGTAAAGTTACAATTTATTAAAATTCTGGTGCCATTTCAATTCTCTGTATTTCACTGAACTAAAATGTTTTGTGAACTAAATTGTACATTTGAAGAGGATTTTTGCCAATATTCATTTGGACAAGACTCAGAAAATAGAAACACAAATGAAGATTTTATTGGTTATTTTTAGTTTATTTTAGTGAATATACTTTTTCCATGCATGTTATCATTTTCTCTTCTGTCGTAATTACTATTAATATTAGCCTTAGCATTTATTTGGATTGATATTCTGAGCTTTTGACTTTCGTTAATTATCAGATGAAGAATATGTAAAAGAAAAGCTCTTTATTTCATTATTCAGGATGGCCAAACAGTAGCGGACAGTACCCTCCGCAGCAGCAGCCTCAGAGACCTTACCCAGGAGGACCTTCATCGATGCCATTGCCACCCACAGGAGCTTCACTGCCACCTTCGGGTGCAACCACACCATCTCCGGCTCCTTCACAATCTCCAGGAGCCCCGGTTCCACCCGTTTCAACTCCACCGGGACAATCTTCTTCACCTCAGCCTTGGCCCCAGAACTCTGGGGCTCGAGGGCCACCGAGTGCAAATGTTCCTCCAACGAGTGCATCAAGCCAAAGTCCTGGAACACCGTGGCCACCTCAAGAACATCCTTCTGCCAGATACGGGCCGAATTCCGCCAATATGGGATCTCTGTCTCCCCAACCTCAACCACCCAGTACTTCTGCTCAGCAGGGCTCAACGCAGCCACCACCATGGAATTCCTCGCCATCACAGCCATCTGGACAAGGATCCTCTAGATCCGGTGCCCGACCACCTTTTCCAAGCAGTAAATCAGATATGTACAATAAGGGATTCACAACTCAACCAAGTCTGATACCACCCACCAGTGGAGCTTCAACGACTCCTAATTCCAAAGGGCCACCTCATCCATCTCTATCTCCACAGCCACCACAAACTCCTCAACAATTTTCCACACCGCTGCCATTGCCTCCCGCTCCTGTACCGGTTAAGAAGGAAATTGTTTTTCCTACAGACAGTATTGAAGCTATTACTCCTTTGCTCACTAGGCGGAAGAAATTGCACAAGGTAATAAAATGTTTTGATGACTCTTACATATTATATTATTACATTACAACTACGACCACTGTTTGTACGTAGGAAGTCAAACCAGTTTATAGTGTTGTGGTTTTACAGTATGTAACTGTGTTACTGGAGTTTATAATTGTAAATCAACATTTTTTTCGCAGGTTGACGTGGCACCTGTCGAAGCATGGAGAATCGTCATGTGTCTTAAATCTGGATTATTGGCAGAGGCTACCTGGGCTCTTGATGTTCTTAATGTTCTTCTATACGATGACCATTCAATATCCTACTTTTCTCTTACGTACCTTCCAGGACTGTTAGACATTCTCCTGGAACACTTAAAACGCTCACTAATCTTGATTTTTTGGCCAAACTGTTGGCATTGAAATAAATACCGAAAAGTTTGAAGATAGTGGAAAGCCCAAAGTATGAAATGCGTTCCTTTATCTAATACGTTTAATAAGTACTTGATGTGAGTGGAATGAATACTAATGCTATTATTATTTTAACTGTGTTTAGGAAAAGTACCGAAAGTGGTTTGAAACGAATAACAAATGTACTGAAGAGGAACCTGACATTGGGATTCCCTCGAAGAAATTCCCTCGCGATGGACACAGGACTCTTGTGCTTCAAGGCTCAACCAATTACACCTTGGTTAGTCGAGTTAGTGGGAAAAGAGTGGGAATTGTGGGAAGGGACGAGGAGCCATTCGTAGCGCCGGGTCCACGAGATTGGGATTCTGATGAAAAGTCACGCAGTGATCCCGACAGTTTTATTCACCAACAGTGTCCCACAATGGATGTTACAAGGCATGTAGTCACGTCGTTTTCATCTGATTTGAACGTAGTCCCTGTTGTGAGAATTTTGCGCAGTAATGACGAAGAAGCCAAAGAGTTGAAGCGAGAGAGCGAAGAACGAGTCCCTGTTATTATTAAAATAAAGAAAGAACCCAAAGACGGTGAAAATGGTGAAGAGGAGGAGGAGGAAGAGCAATATGACGCAGAGATCTATCGCTGTGAGACCAAAGTACCAAGTGAACTGTTTGGAAACAATGGAGGCTCTTCACCGCAAGCGAAGCCCATGAGTACTCCTCCTATTTTAATGAACAACAACAACAATAGTATGGATAGTACGAACTCGTTGGGAAGTGCAATCAGTGAGAGCAGTGTAAAAAAGTTCTTAGCAGCTCCCAGTAATAGTCCCAGAATGTTTAGTAAAACCAGTAGTATTAACGGCAGTGACACTGGGAACGATAGTAGTAATGGTAGTGTAAGAAAGTTCAAAAAGGTGGGGAGCATTCTTGACCGAATGCGAAAAGATGTAACAGAGGAGAATGAGAATGCAATGAGTGAACTGCCGGACAATTCTGTGGAAGCTATGATGGTTGATAGAGGAGATGCAGACAACAACCTGTTGGCAAACAGCTGCAGTGATAATGCCGTGATGGATGGTGACCACTCCAATCTGTCCACAAACTCCGACTTCTGTGATAGCAAAGTCATCAAATTGCAGAACAACAATAATACAAGTACCAATACGAATACAAATGGTTCGACACCATCGAGTAGTAACGGAATTACTACCAACAACAATACTATTGGGGAGATTCGAGTTAAGGATGCTGGTTGTGCACTCAAGAGGAAAAAGATGGAGGAATTCGAAGATGAATGTTACACTCGGGATGAGCCGAGTTTATATCAAGTTGGAGAATCGCAAGATGCTCTCGCGAGAAGATGTTTATCGCTATGTAATATTCTGAGGAACATGACATTTGTGCCAGGCAATGACGTTGAGTTTGGGAAAAGTGCTTCTTTCTTAAGTCTCATTGGGAAACTTATTTTGCTTCACCATGATCATCCGTTGAAAGGAAAATCCAGTTCAAGGAGATCAAAAACTGAGTGTGATGGGGACGATGAAGTGATGGACACGGACACTCCACCAGAAGTCGACGAAGATGAGGACGAATCTGAAGATGGACTGGTAGCCATTGCTGCTGCTGCTGCAGCTGCAGAAATTGACGCTGACTCTTGCACAAGTTTGAATCAAGAGGATGAGTGGTGGTGGGAGTACATACATCATGTGCGGGAGAACGTGCTCGTGATGCTTGCAAATATCTCTGGACAAATGGATCTGAGTCAATATTCGGAAGAAATATCACGGCCAATTTTCGATGGACTGTTACATTGGGCTGTGTGTCCTGCGGCTTACGGTCAAGATCCCTTTCCAACGCTGAATCCAGGCTCTGGCTCAAATCTGTCACCTCAACGGTTAGCTATCGAAGCTTTATGCAAGTTAAGTTGTACTCAGGGAAATGTCGACTTACTTTTGGCAACACCACCTTACTCAAGAATTGAAAGACTGTGTCAGTTACTGGGACGAGGTTTGTGGAAGTCGGAAGATCCTGTTTTGAGAGAATTCAGTGTCAATTTACTGTCGTACTTATCTGGAGCGGACTCGGGTGTTGCTCGGACCATAGCTCTGCAAACTCCATCGATTTCATTGCTTATCTCGTTCATTGAACAGGTACAGCACCGTTACTTATTGTAACAATATATTCTGTCTTTTGGAAATACATATAGTTGAAAATATATACATACATACTATGAAAATATTTTGTACTAAATAATTTGATGACTTTATTTCAGGCCGAGCATAATGCTATGAATATTGCCAACAGTCATGGATTCTCAGTCCTCCGGGACAATCCTGATGCAATGGGCACAAGTCTAGACATGCTAAGAAGAGCAGCTACAACTTTATTAAATCTAGCAAAACATCCAGATAATCGAGCATTATTTGTTCACCACGAGCCTCGTCTGTTACAGTTGGTGATGAGCCAAATTTTGGAGCAGAAAGTTGCGGCAATAGTGGCTCAAGTATTATTTCAGTGTTCTGCTCCAGAAGGCTGTACTTCCAGTAATTTCTACTGTAGCAGCAGCAATGACGATCGGTTTTACACGCCATCATTGAGCAGAAGTCGAAATGCTCCTCAACCGACCGCGTCAACAGTTCCGGGAACGATTGCAGCCGTGGTGGGGCCTAGTAACTGTAGCAGTAGCAATGGAAATGGAAATGGAAGTAGCAGCAACCCGTCAAGTGGTCAAGGGACTTCCGCATCAAGACTGACACCGACGAACATTGAGTCTTCTCCTTCTAAATCCAAAACAGATACGTTGACTGTTAATAGTGGTAGTGGAAGTGGTGGCAGCGTGAGTGTGAGTGTTAGTGGCGGTAGCACTGCAAATAGCAATGGAAATGGCCCATCGACGTCGACAGCATCAGTAGTAACCGCTTCTACCAGCAACTTCCCATTTTTTAGTAATCAGCTAAAACATAACTCAAGTCCTTTTATCCCCTCGTGATGTGAGGGGGTTAGTAAAGTAAATTATGAACATACAGTAAACTAACTAGGTAATTAGTAAGAAATTTTGTTGATTGAAGAACTAGTAAAATGTATCTACAAGTGTAGCGTGTAGGTATAGAATATCTACGAGTGAACAAAACTAATACAGTAGCACTAGAAAAACATACACTACAACTTTGTGAGTTTTTGACCAATTGTGATTTGATACGTTTTGATGGTATTCACATTAAGTAGTTACTCTAGCTATGTTTAAGCCTTGTAATTAAGTCAGTCAGGGTTGACAGTTACAGTACATTTGTAATTGACTAGTTTTTAGTACTTTAGCTGAGCACGTACGACGGCTTGAATTCATATATACCTTCAAGTGTCGTCATCTATTTAGTCGTGCATAAATCCTCATGTGCAGTGAATTAAGCGTGCGTATGTAGGCTTTCAAGTGATGTTACGAACTTGCAATGTAGCCCAAACCCGAACAATACTAGGTGTGCGGTAGGTATATTATTATATTAAAATATGATACAATCTAAGCTAAGTATGCTAATGAAAATGATTACCTAATTTTTGTTTTTGGAATTTTTCACTTGATGTGAAATGTGAACGAAGTAATGGTGGTAATTGCCATTTATTCTAATGTATTTCTATTTGTATTACCTTAAAACGAAAGTTTATACGTCAATTTAAAGAGAGAAAAGCATTACTGAGCGAGAGTTGTTCGTGAAAAGTTGAGATAGATAAGCAACTAGTAAATAAAAATGTCAATACCAATTTTTTCAAGTGTAGCGTCGGTAGGTGACATGATGTAATTTTTAAAACGTTAGGGGAAAGTACAGTACAAGTTCTTTTGCTAGAAACTCTAATGCTATAGGTATAATAATTATGAAACGTACATATTTGTAGTTAACTTGAAGGCCACCGTGTGCATACCATAAACTGTACGGCACTGTGAGTGAGTCTGACCTGCCATTGTGGTGGGGTCAGGTCAGACAAAAAATTGGGCAGGTAGAAATCGTCTACCTGCTCTACTTCTTTACAGTGTATATAAGTGCAGGAAAACAAAACTCACAAGCACGTGGTCTTTATGCAGAAATAATATGCTAAGATCTCTAGATTGTATTCATTCAACATTATAATACTGAAGAGGACTTGAAAAATGTACCTATTTCATACTAACTACATAATATGTTAAGATGTACTAAACGAAACTTAAGTGCAGAAGGGTTGAATGAAAATGTTTGTACATAATAACTACTATGTAACGCAAAGAAAGGTGTAACTGTAGATAATGTGATGGTTATTATTATAGATACGTTAAATATTATGTAACGCGCTTTTATAATTTGAAGGTTTTTTTTGACTATTCTCTACAGATTTAGATATTTACTTATACCATTTGTTGTTGTATATGGAGATTTTTTTTACTGTTGACTACTATTGTTTAATACTTGTATTGTATTTGTTGACTGTATTGAATTGTATTTTCTAGCTAGCTTTCCAAGAACCAATTGAATTAATTATATCTGTTATATTATATACCTTCTGGTTTGTTTTCCTTGTCATGGAGGTCATGTTATAATGTTACTTATGTTACTACCCATTTTACAATGATAGCTATGGTGTACTACTACAATTATAATGATGGAATACTTAAGAAACGTTGTTTTTCTGTAGAATATTTTGCTCTATCTGTACTGTACAATTTTCTATTAGCCCTTCAACAAAATCTCCATAATCCAACTCCAAGGAACAAAACAAGAGATGTACAGCTTCAGCATTGAGGTGGACTTTGCTGTGTCTGTATTCCGTATCGTACATAATAACGTCGTGTCATGTCATGTCGTCAAAGACGAACGACACTAGTTTACTAGTGAATGTGTCAGTGCTGTTGTGCAAATCTACAATGAAACGGTGCTTTAGCCAATTAGTTCATCATTCATACCCAAATTGTACAAAAAGTTCAGTGATGGTATTGTGTGTATAGTAGGGGCAATGGGGGTTGGTGTATAATACTGTAGGTTAGTAGAAATACTTCTTTCCGGTTTCTCGTACTGACCTGTGTGTGACAAAGAATGTCGTCGTCGTCGCCCTTCAGTGTATATGTGATTCTTCCCTGTACTTTTGGAATTACTGAAAACACTTCAAAACTTTCCTCTTGGAGAAAGTGAGCTCATCTAATCGGTTTTCTTTCGTGCTACGTGAATGATTAGTGGCGTGAGCCGTGGCGGCGGTTTTAACGTTCGAAATCTTCCTCTGACAGAGAAAACTTGAAGACAAAGGATGGGCACATTAATTTCTCCGTGAAACGCTTAAAAGGTGGAAATTTTGGCTTTGACGTTCGACTGGAATGAAGAAAATTACCATTAAATGTAGTAATTGAGTTCAGTGTGTGTTCTTGGTTGTGCTGTTTGCTAATAACATTGGAGTTTGCAATTAATTCTGAAGCAATGAAGTCAGACAAGAAATGAAAGCAAAATTGGTGAATGGTTATGGTCTCTCCAAATCAATTCATTGATTTTTAGTGAAAATTTATTACGAATCTGTAAATTTAAATATATTGTACTCTAGAAAGTACAGCAACATCAGATATCGCACTACAATATATTAGTAGCTGTTATCCGTATTGTTAGTGAAAACATAAGAGTGAACACAAGTAGTAAACCTTCTTTGTCTCTGTGTACAACAAAGTATACACACAGATTCTACAATTTTAGTAATACATATATACCTATACAGGCAAACAAAGAAAGTACGTTTTCTAAATGTGTAGTAAGTCCCATCTTGTTAATGTTCTCGGAAAAGAGAAAGTTGTTTACGGAAAGCACAAACATAATGTAAACTTCCTAACGAAAATTGTTTATAAATTAATCGGATCTGCTGAAGACGTAATAAATTCTAAATCGAGATTGAAGGAAGGTTAATTCTAATTGGAATTTAAAAAAGAGTGGGATTCGGCAGATTATTAAATACACGAGAATTGATAGTGTAGTACGGTACACAAGATGCCCAAAAAACTGGTTTTCACTCTCAGACGGTTATTATGTTACAATAAATAATCTGAGATTGATCATTACTGTTAAACCGGTAAGTAAAACAATGTAACACATTATAAATAAGATTATTGAAGCAGTTCAATGTATCTAGTATTTAGAGCAGCAGCGGAAATATACATGCATGATAAGTCTATTTATAGAATTGTAAGGTACATATAATATTAATTAATGTTAAACAAAAAATGTAAATATTTGTGTAGAAGTGTGTATCCTGTTAATCAGTCGGTGTGTAAAATAACTGCTATATACAGTGTGTTTACATACATTGTAGTTGAAGAACAGATTATAGTAATACAAATATTATATAGGTGGTTAGAATTATCTTGTCGTATTCTACTGTATGTAATTTAATGAGAAGAGAGGAGTTTTGTTAAAGTCTTTTGTCTTGTCTACCGTGTCTACTATATAGTAAAGGTAAAAAAAGGACAAGGGCAGTCCAGTCCTCTACTGTTTATAATAGCCCGATAAGACGATGACAATTTTTCAATTAACTAATAATAAACCAGCTACATAGCTACTGTACAGTAATCATATATATATATATATGTAGACTAACTTAACTGAAATGTATTGTAATGCATAATGTGTATTGTAAAAATAGAGTGAGTGATCTGTTATTAGGTGGATGGATGAAAGGGAACTTTCAAGTAGCATGTTTAATTGTAAAAATGTAATACTACTTGTAAATGTGGTATTACAGGAGTGAATGAGAGGACAGTTTAAAAAGAGGAGAAAGAGACAATGGGAGGAAAACATTGTCTCTTCTGACTTTGTGTCTGTCCGTCTGTCATGTAATTTTATTATCTACTTTTCCTTAAAACACCTTACCCTTACCTTACATACATACAAGTGTACAGTACTGCATTGTAATGGATTGCGTAATACTTAATTCATTAGTGAACTACTATGATTATTATTATGATGATATGAACTAACTATGTAATGAAATGAAAATAATAGAAAGGTAATTAATGTTGACGATGTGTAATTATGATATGAAAGTATGTTATGTGAAATGAACATAAATGGATGCATATACCTACCTATACATACACTGTGAAGTAAAGAATGATCTAAGGTCATTAAATCATATTTAATGGAGCTTCTTATCGTCTTGACTTCATTATTCGCATATATTCATCGTTTTACTACCAAAGATCTTATGGCCGTTTGATGTTTGTAACTATGTATAGATAAATATGTCAAACTTTAGACACAGATTTTCTTGGTGAGAGGGCAGCGTTGGAAATAATTCATTTTTGCTATGGGAACCGTCTTCCATTTTAATTTATTTATTATTTCGTTATGTTTTATCATTCACATTTCGCCTTCCCGAAACAATATTGCATGATTGGATTCGAAATTATATAATGGTTTATGCATCGATGATGTCTGCATCGTAAATTGGAAAGCACATTGGAGCAGGAAAATTACAATATTTCACTTTTTATTCATTATTCATTCATTGATTGCTAAGATTCTTTGTTAAGACTTAACAATGAAGTGGCAGGGGATCCGAGCTTTTGCGGTGCTTTTCAGTGCCTCTATTGTGTTGCAGGTAATTCCAATTTGATTAACCAATTGGCGAAATACTGAAGTTTTAGGAAAAGCAGGCATTTTCACGTGAAGACTGGTGAATTGACAATATTTAATTTTTCAGATCTTTCGTCTGATGGTCTTTGCACTCACCTTTTGCTCCGGTGTTCTCATCCAAACAATATTCTACTATTTTCAATTGCACTGCTACGAGACTGTGAGTCCAGTAGGCTTGGAATCGCTGATAACATTAATTTTCGTTGCGATCGGAGCATCCATTGCAGTGGATCGGCTGAAGGATTCATATGCTTCTATCAACTGTGTTGCCATTAAGCATCCCATCTTATTCTTTACAGTTTGTCTCCCAACTAAATATAAATAATTTGCTTTGAGTCACAGTGCATTCAGATGTTATGAACTTTTCATGAATCTGTATCTGTTCATTACGTAGGTGCCGAATATAATATGCTGCTTGATGTTCCTCTTCTGCTTCGGGTTCATCTCTTGCCAATTTTTTACGGTGCCATTCAAGGATTTCGGGATTTTGAATAAAAATTTGCATACTACCGGTGTATACATTCTGTGCGCTTCATTCATTGTTTATGTGGTCACGGCGATTTGCTACAAGGACAGGAATTTCATTCGTTATCAAATCGAGGGGAACTTGTGTTGCCAATTCATTGCATTCCTGGTTACCAATGTAAGTGATTGAACGATTCTAATTTGTTCAGAAATGAAAACACGATTTTCCACTATCTCTGCTGTATCTATATCTCTGCTTCTGATCTCTGCTCACACTCTACTGCAATTCTTATGCACGAATCTAATTTATGCGCAGCTTCTTCAAGGAGCTATGGTATTTGCTGTGTTCATACCTATGATGAATCTGTTGAGAAATGGACTGATCAATACACAAGTTAATCCTTTATACATTTTCATATGGATGATACTTTTTGGCTTCCTTTTGGGACTGGGAGCTGGAATCTTGGAAAAGTATGCCAACTGCGTAGTTAATAAGCGAAGAGAACCTTTCTACTGGTACGAGGTGAGTGTCTCATAGTTTTTTACAGGAAATATTGCTACTGCATTTATTTCACCACAGTGACTTCTTAAGCAACATTAACTGTTGGTATTACGTTTCCAGAATAGCGTTGATGCGAGAAACAGCATCCTCCAAGTTGTATCCTTCCCAATTCATTATGGATTTTTGAAAGCAGATAAATCTCTACCGGTGGATCCCTCCTCTGAACAATTCTACTACTTTGCCACCTACTCTGCCATAGGAATTTTGCAATTTTGCAAAATTCTCTACCTTATCATGTTCGACCATAGGAACATCGATGTGGCTTGTGGGTACTCGACTCGAACATCTGCCCCCTCACGAGGTCGACGTCGCACCCGAAACACCCGATCTAGAAGCCCAAGAAATCATTTAGGAAGAAATAATGAAGCCGAGGAGGACAACACTCAATACTACGAAGGATCGATCGAGGAGCAAGATCGTAGCAACGGAAACAACACGCAGCGCCGTGAAGGTCGTCACAAAAAGTCACTCAACGGCAGCATGAAAACACGCGGCGACAAATCCGGAAAAGGTGGAATGAGTTTTCTCGGAGTTTTGTTGCCTGTCGAGCTGCCCATCATTTTCTTGGTGAATAGCATCCTTGGCCACATCGTGACCTTTCTCTCGTATGCGGATAAATTGGTGGAAGACAGTCGTCAACCTGAAGCTAGCCCAGAAGACCCCATCGGAGACCTTCCTACTACGAGCAATAACATGCCTTTGCTGCTTTCGTCCGGTCGACGATGCGTCTCCGTCACAGAGATTTGCTTTGATAACAACAACAAGGCTTCCACAAGCCCCGAGGATTTTAATGGAAACAGCGTTGCTCGGTACAAAGACAAAGATTCGGGAAATGTTTTCGTTGATGTTGATATTATTGACCGACATGAATCCGGTGACAAAATAACCACGCCTAGCATGACCCCTCTGCTAAACAAAGAACCTCTCGATGATTACGAAGTTTCCGAGACTCCGTGGTGATGTGATCCGTAACTCCCCTTATCCTATCGTTCTTAAATTAGGATATCAATTAGCAAACTAGTACAGGCAATACTCCACTACATAATTATCTTGATTACTGTGCTCATTATCATACAAACAGAAGCTGCTACTTACCAAACCCAATTCTTTTTGTACAATAATAATAATAATAACTCGTTACACTTTACTCAATCGAACACTTGAGCGTATACTCCTAACGCACACTTGCAATTTCAGTCAATACAAAAAACCACATAGTTATATGATAACATGGAAAATGAAATCCGCATGTGGAAATAAAATTTAAGAGAGTGTAAAACGTTTTAATTGGGATCACTTAACTTATTTCTGATAATTTATCCACCTACTGCTACAATCAAGAAGCATATCTATTTTTTTGTATAAATACTGTTACGAAGTACCTAAAAATGAAATGGTATAACTCCACACGATGTGTAGAATGAAAAAGTGTGCTGAATGGAAACGATGAATGAAGATAAAGTTTCTTGAGAGATGAGTTGCAAGTATAGTCCTACATTTTAGATAAATAGGAATGCCTGTTAAAATGGAATTGCAGAGCATGAATGATTTGACTTGACACGCACTTGCAAAGGGAAAGAGATGAGAGTGGTCCGCAATTATTGCCACTGCAAACTGTGAACTTGTAAGGCGTGATTTATTATTTGCTATCAAAGCCTAAGGTTATCTGATAAGCGCGAGTAGCGGACGAATTGTTACTTTTATTTGTAACAACTCTTCTTTTTCACGCTACACTAAAATGCGTTTATGGTGCTTTGTTATTACGATTACCACTAAGTACTTTACAGGACACACCATAAGATACTTGAAAACATTCACACATCATTGTAATGGTAACTACTGTTACAATGGTTAGAGGTATTTACTTTCGTCTATGAGCGCATTTCTATCAGAATTGTCGAATCATCCTACAGAGAGCAATAATTTCTCAGTCAGCGAATGGCGTTTTTTTTTGTTAAGGAGCATGAATTACTGTTTTTTTTACTATCACATCAAAAAGAAAATTTGTTAGATTCCGTTTATTATTATTACGTAGAAAGATGAAAGATGCACACAAAAGCAGACAGATTCCACATACCAACAAGATCAATAGATGAATCGTCGAACGAGCAGCATACGTGTGTGTACACACCTTAAGCATTGCAGAAGCAGGTAAATGTGAGATACGTGCTTAGATATGAAACCAATCATTTTACTCATACAAAAAATCGTAAAACTCTGTATCCGTAAGTGTAACACAGTATCAGTTGCAAGCACCAAAAAGCCACACGTACCACACATACAAAAAGATGTGAGATACTAGAAATTGAATAAACAATATACAGGTTGTATTTTTGTTTACACGATAATAGAATCTTATTGTAATTAATTTCCTGCTGTTGGGTATATTATACCGTTTAAGATGTTATGAATCATGAAATGAAAATATTCAACGATAATAATAATGTTTGCCATTTAAAAAAATATGCAATTTTTTAGAAATAAAAACTGCACACATGTAGATCGTTCCACTGTTCCGATGAAATGCAATTATACACACGATTTGCAGAGAAGACCATCGTCTGAGACAACCTGTGCTCTTCTTCTACGTACAGGGAATACACAGTGCAAGAGCAAAGCCATTAAAAGTAGACTGTAGCTGTTGTAAGCTTCACAGTTGCTGCACAAGCCCAGTCGATTCGAACTGAAAAGTCGAAATTGCAAAAGCTTACAGACTCGCACACACGAACACACTGACTCATACAAAACTGAAGCTCACAGCCTACATGTGGAATTCTGCACAAACAGGCAAATCCTTTTAGCTTTGCTTGCTCTTCTCAATTATGTATCGCAGCCAGGCTCACAGAATACTATACTACATTGTGCACATACAAATGGTAAATTTAATCAATCCGAAATTAACTCGACAATTTCAACAGAACAAAATGTAGGATAGGGATTCTCACATTGAGAGTAGATTTTTTAGTGTACAGTCTTTGCTTGGATGAAATCAAAAGGGCCATTCTATGCAGCGGTACATTTTTTGCACACTGACAAGACAACAGAGACTCTTCTTCTAAAGTGTACTTACTTACTGCTATACCATAGACTGTCTACAGATGTTTACACATACATGCTACACATATTCTCACACATGACTCGGAAAGCCTTATATCCACACAACACCTTCATAAAGTGCAGAGTGCAGATACAGAGCGTAAAGTATTAATGCAGACGGAGAAATAACGTGGGATGTATATAGTATACTATATCGTGTACATACATACTGGCACAATATTCTCTGTGCTAATAATATAGGAAGTTTTCTATAGTTAACGCAGTTTAGTTCATATTATACTTTTATACAGAGTCAATTCACGGAAAGAATACGAAAGGATTGACTCGAAGTGAAGAAGAAGAAGAGACTGGTCTGGTTGGGAGATAGAAAATAAGAAGAGTTCATCAGTCAAGAACTGAACCGTGCCTGAATAGAATGTTCGATTCAATGTGCTCCTTGAATACCAGTAGACACTGCATTGCCAATCCACCAACAACACACACTACAAGCAAGGCAAACCGGAAAAGGATTGCGACCACCACCACAACAATTACAACAAGTACGCGAAGAAAATCGTGCTCGAGTCAATTCAACGTGAATCCTATAATACCACCACAAAACAAAGTCTGTAGAATTTAATTATGTGTACGATTTGTTTTATATGTGCAAAATAGGAAATATTAAAGTGTCAAAATTGTATTAGCCTCTGCATCAGCTGTGTTGTGTTGTGCACTGCTGTCAGTTAATATAAATATCTATTAGGTATTGCTAATTGTGTTCATTAATTAGTATTATTTGTAATCTTGTGCGGGCTATACAGGCGGTTGTGCTAAAATTATTGTATACTAATTAGTTGATAAGAGTTTTTAAAAGACCAATGGATGACACTGAGATACTTCTTCTCGGAGAGAGAGATGTGATACATTTGTTGCTGGAGTTTCTAAGCTCCAGAGGACTTACGGCTGCTCAACTGGAGTTAGAAAGAGAGTCGGGAGTTGTCAACGAGGTAAACAAAACTATACATTTCATTTCACAGGTTATTTAATTAAAACTAGTTGCTCTTTATGGAATTCCATCTGAAATGATAAATTAGGGTTAGTTGCAGATTTAACAGAAAAGTTTTCCATTTTTAATCGACTTTAGGTCATTGGCTCTACGGATCTGATTTTCTTACGCACGCTGGTGGTTGACGGCCGGTGGGATGTAAGATTTCTAGTATAACTGTAATGTACATTAATTAAGAAAGAAAGTTGGGAGAAATTTAGGTATTCAATCTTCTTCGATAATTTCAGGACGTTCTCGAATTTCTCCAGCCGCTCGAAGAGGCTTTCAGGTCGTTTCCCGGTAAAAAGGTCAAGTCCACGATTTTGAAACATAGATTCTTGGATATGCTTGCTTGCCATGTTGCAGTGACGACGGGAGGAACCGGAGTACCTATTGATGATAATAAATCGCATCTTCTTGAAGAGCTTGTCAAGGTAGTGAAATGATAAATGGCAGTTTTAGCTATTCTTGTATGTAAGTGGTTGTAGTTGTACGATTGCATACATTTGCCTTGCGTTTTTAACAGAGAAAAGATACTTTACTTGTATTACAAGACTGCATCAGTTGAAATTGACTAGTTAATACAAATAAGGATAGGAAATAAATACTTTGCACAACATTCACACAAAAAATGGAGAAATTATTGCAAAAAGTAGTTGGAAATGTTTTTCCTTCTATGTTATTGACTTATTTTTCTATAAGCCCAAGACACCACCTACGAATCGAAGATTAAGATAGGTTGTGTTGGTTAAAGAGTTGGTTTAACGGTATCGAGCTGATATTTGATTGACAGTCACGTTCAGACCGTGTCCTCATAGTACAGTACACCAGCACGTCCTTATTAAGTAGATTCTATCTCCACAAAGATACTTAATACTTGCATTCCTATAGGCACACACTTTTATGTGTGCTACGTGTTAGCATTCCTTTGATAGGCGATATTCTGTCTTCTTAAGGTTAATGCATGTAATTAGGGTCTTTGTGTGGGTGGATTGAGCTGTCAAAACATGAGGAGATAAAAAATGGCCCACATACATCATATGCATTTTATTATTTATTGTTTGTCAATCTTCGACCTCATCAAAAGAGATGTAAAAGTGTAAAAGATACTTTATTCGTACTATATGCTGTAGGTACTTAAATACTGTATAATATGTCAACCTATAAGATTGTCATAGAATGTCCATGGTTTCAGGCTGGGTTTTCTCTAAATAAATGGCAACATTAATTCCAAGCACGAAGAACGACGAGCAAACAACTAATACATATACAGCAGTGTTTATTTACGGAGCAAATAATGCGTTAGATTAGGCTTATTGCTAGATTAGATGTACTATGCATTCACTCACAAATAGAGTGCACAAGAATGCAACAAATACTTTCTTTATACATAGGTAGTTGGGAGTAGAGAACAGGAAATCCTTCATTATTTAAGAAATTTTACCTCCAACAGTAACTAAAAGCATCCAACTAGAATGTGCATGTTATGTTGACGGCTATTTTTACGCTGGATTTATACAAAGTCCTACAGGTTCATAAATAAATGTATAAATAAACTTGTATGTTTATTTATTTATTCTGCATGCACCGTTTGATTGATGACTGTGATTAGAACAGTAACGTAGTAGTGATAAGATTATTATATAGTGGAACACTTAAAAAATTAATTTTAAATCCTTTCTTGGTATTGTACTCTCAGGTGTTGAGTGAGTTGGAGGGAGTGTGCGAGTCAAAAGATGAGTATTCTTCTCTGTGTCTTCTGCTCACTTCTCCAACAAGATTGGCCGAACATCCTGAATACAAAGATTGGAAAAGCTCAACAGCCCGTCTAGCATGTTTTAATGTAAGCTTTAATTAAAAATGTGAAATTTAACGTTAATTACGTAAATTCACTAACCAATTAAACTATTTCCAGCATCTTCGACCGTTAGTTCAGCGATTTATACCTCCTCCCAATGTTCCCCAGAAAAGTCTGACTATGGCCACAAATGATAGACTAGTTCAGCTTCTCATCAAAGTAAGAGATACAAAAAAAAGTGACAAATTAATCAACTCGTTATTAGATTGCTCCAGATAGAAATAATAACAATCTGTTTGTGTGCAGGGTCTTCTGTATGAAACTTGTGTGGATTTCTGCCAATCGAAAGCAATGACAAATGACAAATTGATTGGAAAAAATAGTGCAGCGAGCCACAGTGCCAATTTACCAACGTTAGACTTTTCCCTACGCTTTCCAAATCTGCTGAACGATGCCCAATTGTCAGAATCGGACTTAAGCCTCTTATCGTGGCTGAGAAGTATTCCCACACAGACATTCGGTTGCCCCTTCCAACGGAGATCGCTCAGAGTAGACATCGAACCATTGCCAAAACCTCAACGGTCCCTAATGAACGTCTCAATTATGGATAGCGCCAGTGATCTACTTTCAAGGTCAATGGCTTCCACTAGTTTCCATTTGAGCAGCGCAGCCGGCGAACGAGATCTCCAGGCGGACCTAAAGACAATGTCTGAGTCCGTGGACAGACTTTTTGGTGAGGTGCTCCAAGGTGATTCATTTCACCAAAACTCCGTGGACAAGGAAACGAAATTTATTCAGGGAAATCCGGGCTCATCCAGAACTATTGACAGGGACAACAACAGAACTCCTACTAGTATTCAACATCAGGTCTACGGCCAGCACGGTATTACCCTTGCAGCTGCCAGGGCCCACACTGCACACGCTTACGATCCGGCCACTGGAACTGGCAGACAAATTCCTACACATGTAAGCAATTTATTTATGTTTATTGTATGTACTTAGTATTCCGGCATTTTTTCACATAAAATTCAATACCTGTTTCTCATTTGGCGATCTCGACCCACACTCTGCTAGTTTGCGCGATTTAATGGAACGAGATAGTTTCACAAATCGTGTAGGACTAATGGATTGGAAACTAATGAATCATTTGAGTTGTTGAGTCAGATGTTGATGTTTATTGTCCGAGAGTGTGGGTAGAAGTAGAGATGTGTTGACTTAACTGTAAGACAAGAATTGACTGATTATGAGCACAATTTGTCTTTGTGCCGTCGCCAGGATACTGATGATGGCAATGTACCTAAAGCCAAGTTTTTGGCTGTTACAACCTTAGAGGATGTTCAGGCTGTGAGATGTGCTGAGTTCCATCCTGCAGGAAAGGTGAGTCACTTCATATGTCTGATTGAATATTTACAACTCCAACTGTTTAGAATTTTATGAGTTTTGGCCCGGCAGTAAACACATACCCACTCTGAATTTGTCTACGTCACAGTAATAATGTTTTATTGGTGTATATCCTGTAGGTGTATGCCATAGGGTCGAATTCGAAAACCCTCAGGGTTTGTGCGTACCCTGATTTAGGTAAAACAAATATACACATTGCATGCACTTAACAAATTACATGAAAGATGATTCACTAACGCATATTTGTAATTTATAGGGGAGCTGACAGAAAATCATGTGGCATATCAACCCACAGTACTCTTCAAGCGAACCAAGCATCATAAAGTGTGTGCTTTTACTGTTGTTATGATCTGTATCTAAATACATATACATATAAATATTATATAAATACAATGAATGACGTAAATAAATGTCTTTTTTGTTTTGCAGGGTTCTATTTACTGTTTGGGTTGGTCTCCCGATGGGAACTTGCTGGCCACCGGAAGTAATGACAAGACTGTAAAACTTCTTCGGTTCGAAGATATAGATAGTGATCCCCTCCAGGGGAGTCAAGAAATTGAGCTCTCAATGCATGATGGAACTGTCCGAGATATTTGCTTCATTGAAGAAGTGAGTAATAAGACCTCGCTGCTGGTCAGTGGAGGTGCTGGCGACTGCAAGATTTACGTAACGGATTGTTCCACAGCCACACCTTTCCAAGCATTGTCAGGACATACTGGTAAGTGTTACAGTAATGTGCAATACTTGTTTGAATACATGAAAAATATGTTTAAGATATTATGTGTGTCTTGCAGGTGCAATTCTCTCTCTGTACAATTGGGGTGGTCAAATATTTTGCAGTGGTTCTCAAGACAAAACAATACGTTTTTGGGATTTGCGAACCCGGGGTTGTGTAGATACGGTCACACCGCTCACTTCAACTTCTGCAACAAAGTCAGCAGTTGCCTCCGTCTGCGTTGAGCCGTCCGGAAGACTAATGATTGCCGGTCACGAGGATGCGGCGATCGTTCTCTATGACATTCGTGGACAGAGACAAATTCAATCAATCAAAACGCACACAGCTGATGTTCGCTCCGTTCGATTCTCTCCAGCGGCCTATTACCTTCTCTCGGCCGGTTACGACAATCGCTTAGTGCTCACCGATTTACAGGGAGATTTGAGGTGAAACATGCTCACTATTTTAAAGAGTTGCTGAATATTTTAAATAAATAATTGCATGAATTTGTAAACGAATGTAATTTTAATTCTAGTCTTCCTCTTCCCTCCGTGGTTGTTGCTTCACATCAAGATAAAGTAATTGCGGGAAGATGGCATCCGTCGGAGTTTGCTTTCTTAAGCAGTAGCGCGGACAAGACTGCTGTGCTGTGGGCTTTACCTCCTGAGCCTTGAACGAATGATAATCTTGGTTGCAATTAAGTGTTAAATTGCTTATCCTGAATGTGCGTACACCGGAACACAGAACATTAGGAGGATACACCTTTACACGAAACAAATTCTACTGCAAACACACGCAAGCACATTACTAACATAGGTTCTGCTGCAAGTAGGAACACGAGTGGTATCAATATCATAAGGGCGGGCAGTAACTAATTATAATGGTTAGATTTATGAAATCACCTAAATGATACTACTTTTAGCAAGTGCTTCTGTAGAGCCTCCTGCTGAATAACACTTTTAAGACTCTATTCAACCGTAATATTTAGAGTTAGTCACGAGCTGTGTTTGTTTCACATCTTCTCTTATTAAAAAGTTTGCTTAATCAGAAAACTTTTCTATATGGAACATTGTTGTGTATATCTGTGAACCTATATAGTATTCTTGTATGAGTGTTTTGTTGAGACAAAATTGGAGACAAGAAGCTTGGTCTAATTGTAAGTGACAGGTGTGTGAGTAGATTACTACACAAAGTGATGCGGTTATAATAATAATTCTAATAGTGTTGTCTAAAATATTATTGTTATGTTCTCAAGAAAACTTACAAATAGTGAAACAAATTGATAAAATGTACGGGGTTGATGGAAATAAATAGCGCCTTTCTCCACAGTGGAGAAAGTGCGCTTTGTATGCCTACCACGTGCAAATTGTCAACTCATTTAACGTGTAACTTGTTAAATAGGAAGTGATTGACTATTTTTTCCACAGAATATTTTGTCATACCTTGAACACTAGAAGGTAGCGAGTGTTTTCCCCAAATGTTTATTGTATTACTACATATATAACCCTGTATATAATATACCAATTTAATTAACTATAGATGAGATACATAGGAACCGGTTTGAGCTATCTTCTGAGAATGTTGTGACGAGCGCGTTTTGGTTGTGATTTTGTACTTGATATCGAAATGTGTATTAATTAACTTGTGGAAATACTATTGAGAGTAGGAATTCATAATGAAATGTTCATACAGCTAACCCTTCTACGCAATCTACCACTGCTACAACCTTTGCACAGAACACGCACCGTTAGATTACAAAAGGATATACAATAACACAA
The DNA here is from genome assembly GCA_019776185.1 of Plutomurus gul. NCBI lineage: Eukaryota > Metazoa > Arthropoda > Collembola > Entomobryomorpha > Tomoceridae > Plutomurus > Plutomurus gul. The sequence continues at coordinate 21,006 of JABASC010000035.1, read as the reverse complement.
CCATTAATACAATAAGTCTGCAAGTAAAGTAAAGGAAACATGCATCTCACATTTAATCACCATACATTCATACCAAAAAATAATATTGCTTCGTATTAATTACTAATCTAATGTTCACAAGACTTGTAAAAAAGCTAAAACTAAGGTAGCTCTCAAAGAGAATGGCAACTTACTTATGTATATCACTATATGGCTGTGTATTGTAAATGTGTACTGTACCTAAATGTACATAGGCATATATTATAACTTATTAATGTGCATAGTGAGTCAATCAGTAATAGTAATATTTGCCTGTCTTACCTTTGGGCGGAAATCTACCAAGTAACCTGTTCTCAAGCCTCAATATACTATACTTCAAAGATGGATACTCATCATATCTGTATACTCATGTCATTGTTGTAATACTAATTTATTATGAAGCGCAACGTGAGTGCGCTTATAGGCACCGCATCTTTATATTGCCTTGTACTTGTGACTCGGAAAACTGCTTAATGTAAAATCCTGACTGATGACAGCGGACGTTTACACGCATTATTTTTATCTTCTGCTGTAGTTGACATTTTTTTGAAAAAAAGCAACAATTCATTCAGCAATGCTTCATGGTAGGGAAACTAAAAAAGCTAATGCAACACATGTGCAATATAATTTATTTCGATAGTTTATTTAATTAAGCGGAAGGCAGAATTTAGTAATCGATTTATTAATTGTTGACATTTTTGAAGTCTACCTGCAACTGAACTAGTATCGAGTATAAATATATTAACAGTATAATACTCAATTTGTATACTTGTCATATTGAATTTGTATTTTAATTTTGCATGTTATGAAGATTTGTGACGTGTTATCATTAGCGAAGGTTTATTTGAAAAAACGTTGTTTGATTGTTATTTATCAAGCGTCTCGAATTTCAGGGCGATCATTTGTACTGAATATATTATTTTCTGTACCTTCGTAATAATTAGATGAAATTACCATGTTAATTATTCCGAGATAATTTCTATGAACGGTCAATGTCAAAAATGTATGCATTTATCAAGGAAATAAAGTATTCTCTGTTTTTCTACATATGTAGTGGTCCAACATCAAATGTTCATACAATTCACATTGCATAACAAAATATTACGTTCAGTAATCACAAAAATCTAATTTCTTTTTTTAAGGAGAACAATCATAGATGTTGTCCAATTAAAATTGAATGTTGTGTGTGCAGGTGCAATCATATTTGCAAGCTACAGAGAAATGTTATTAATTGGTCTAGCATCGACTTTATTAGCTTTCTCACCATACTTCAATACAGTGTGTAATGTGATGTATAATTTATAATTACTGGTACAGTACACACACACAATCGCATGTCTTCTCAACTAACCACATTTATTGTGTAATGACATCATAGAGTAGTATATAAGGATTTCGGAAGGTAGCTCTAAATAAGTAGTATGTATGTATTTTATATAGGTATGTATAGTAGTAGTAATTCTAATATTTTTTACATGTAGTCATGTAATGTGATTGGTTTCATTGGATCAGCAACATTATGCTAATTAATGCACTTCTCTCTGGTCACATCCAATATCGCCGTATCGTGTCGAGCGATACACATTTGTTTATTTATTTAAATTAATATAACGATTAATAGCATTATAATCATAGTAATATTGTGTATAGCACGATTACGTAAGGACTACAAGAAATTCACATTTGTTACACATAATAATAATTGCTAGCTACTAGACAAGCTAAGGGTAAATGTTGTTACAGTAAATAATAATAATCATAATTTAAATCTTGTGAGTGAGGTCAGTACAATAATAATAATAATAATAAAATTATTACGCAATAATAATGAGTATAGGTACTTTTTATGGTAAGTACACATTTTAATGCATTCATAATACCGGGTTAGGTTTTGTAAGTCAAAATGCTAAAAAGTATTCGATTAGTTACCAGAGACTTAATCTAAATAGAACTAACAATTAAGTAAGTAGCTACAAGTCACGAATAATTAAATACAGTGTCTGTAGTATAATAATATACATGCTTATTACTAAATACATATATTTATAAGCACAACATACGAATGATTCGAGATAACAATGAATTTCTTGTTGTCTTCATCGTAATGTGTAAAGTTGGTATTACACTAAGTACGTAAATACATTAAGTATCCCTAGTCTATTAATTAATAATTATCTCATAATAATCAGATCCTTGAACATAGTAAGAAGCATACGGATGCATTTCACGTCAAAACATATCTTCTTCTCAGATTAAACTAGATAGTACATTAATAGTTATTAAGTTTTTTAATAAGTCGAAGTGATTGTAAAGGAAATCATATTAAAACACAAGTAAGACTGAAAAGACACAAAAGATCCGTCCCGAAAAAATCAATAATATTATATCAACATCAATTCCGTGAACTGTGAGACAAGACAACATGACATCACGTTACCATCTTATACATCAAACGTATACTAGACACATAATATAATATTTTACTATGACATGTCTCCTCATGACACTTTTTGAAGAACATGGCAGCACTATAAAGCTTCTCAATATAAGATTGCAGTAAGCAAGCACAGGCTCTGTAGAACCACATCTGTACGTGTGTAATGACAAGACATTGACACTCGACTTCTCTCTTTTTTCTTAATAATTGACTGACTGACTTGTCCAGCACCAGGTACACCATACAGTTAAATTGTCTACTATTTACTAAAAGCACCATTTTTGTTCTTCTCAAATATTCGAGATGATAAAACAAGTCATAATGCAATGCACGATATTATTCTAGTACTATTTACATTATTCTTCTCTTTTGTGACTTGAACGGGAAGAGCTCAATGAAATTTTACAAGTAATTTTATATTTTTTTAGCAATTTACGACAACACATTATAATATGGCCTAATAGACGGCATGTGGGCATATTTTTACCTTTACATGCAATAGTAATAGTAATAATAATATTTTATGCACATTAATCTACTTACTCTGTGGACACGATACAATTTCTGTGTGCTCATTATGGTATAATATAGTAATTTGATACATAAAAGACAATAATTACTCTCTACTACTCGAGTATAAGTAGAAGGTACTTATAGTAAGTAAGCCACATTAGCCTTTAGCATCATTTTTATTGATTCCCTAATCGACTACAACAATAATTCATATTTTTCATACGGATAAACTGTATTTCTATACTTTGTGTTGTGTCTACTACGTAATGAATCTGTATTTGTTTTAAATTATTATTTATCTAACTATTTATATAACTAATCATAGCCATCATATGTACAACTAACATAATTGAATATTGTAGTAGTAATAGAACGTGTGTGGGAGTAATTAAGAATATATTGTAAGTACACTTGATCAGTTTTTCCTTAAATTCTTGTAGATTAATTTAAATTTCCAAAGTAGTACAATACAGTAAATTACACCTTAGTATCGTATATTATGTAATACATGTAGTGTTTATGTAGTAGATCCCAAATTCTGTATACCGTTCACTTCGTATATCTAGTGTATATAGTAGTTTAGTGTTTTAGTCCAGCCTGCATATGTTTTTATCAGCTAGTATTCCTTTTTTTAGTAGTGGTTGGATTTCATTCGTTTACATATAGATCGTTCGCAGAACGGTCGGACACATTTCATTCATACGAATGCAAGCTAATTACTTGGTGGTACGGTATCCTCATCCACGCTCGGTATATTCGTTCGTATGTAGTTTGCATATAAATGCTGGAATAGCGAGTATAGTTTGTATATTTTTGTGAATTTACTCATATGCCTACATAATATAGTTATTATAAGCAATAGACGCATGTTTGCATTTCCCATACCTTATAATTGAACTTTTTCACACATAACCATTATGAATTTCATGTATATTTTGTTTAATTATTGAATGGTATTTAGAGAATTATTTTTGCTGCACTCTGCATTGGGCTCGCTCATCAATCTCTCGCTTGCATACAATTTCAGATTTTACGAAAAGTTGTTATTGTTAGTTGTTGTTGTGTTGTTGGTGTGACAGTTGTTGTCATTGTTGCTCCTCTGCTCTACAACTAAAGACTACTATATGCTACACATAGAATAGAGTTTAGGTTTTCTTTTTTAATAAGTGAAGGTGTTGTTCGTGTGTGATGTGGTAAGGTAGTTTTTTTTGTTGAGGCTTTCGAGGATTTACATGAGCTTTTGCTTGGCGCAGTCTGGGCAGATAATATCATCGCCGTCGGTGATGAAACCGCGTCCCACCAGTGAGGTCTTACAGCTTGCACAGATAAAGCAGTCGTTATGCCAGTGACGGTCTTCGAAAGAGATGAAGCGTGTGCCACCGATCCCTGCAAAAAAAGGAACAGAATGAAATTAATTCATTTGACTTATCACTTGACAGCATTTATCACTCATTACTATGTAGCTCTGTGTCTCTGGCTCTAATCTTTTTTACAATCATATATCAATGACTGCAGTCATTGATGTGTGTGTTACATGTAGACACAGAGTCCAGTCAGTAGAATGGATCGTTTGCTGTAATGCTACTAAAAATATTCGTGGCTCAGATTGTTTACGGAAATGGCTGAGAAATAGCGCGTTGATGTTGTAGATTATTTATGTCACGCCATGAAGTTGTGTCATTTGCATATATTTACTCTCGAGAGCCATTATTTAACCACGCGCCTTCCATTATTGGAAGACCTTGGATTTTTTCCATTCCAGAGGTGCAATTTGTACGTATGCTGCATTATAATATTTTCCAAACCGTTGCCTATTTCTATTCTTGTGAAATTGAACGTGTGAATTGGCCAAATGAAACTGTATCAACATTTGACAAATAGTTTCCCATTAGACACAATGCATTTGGTTTACTTGACATGAAAAATGCAACCAGGGGCATGGACAATGAATAAAAAGGTTGGCAGAATTATTTGGGTGGTCAAAGTATTTCAAGTTATTAGGTGAAAGGAATAGAAAGTCTTCTGATAGAAATATGAATAGCACGAAAATCTGAAGTGTTATTAAATACATTATTGAATAGTAATTTTATTTCTTCCTACCGGTGATGGGCTTCGTGCAAGCAGTGCATCGCTTGGCGAAAAGTTCTCCGTAGCATTCAGCACAGTAAGGCTTGTCGTCTTTGGACGTGAACCGTTGGCCCTTTTTGAATAACCAGAAAATTTATTTGGTTAGTTTTAATAATTACAATAAATGCTCATTTAATTAACTTCATTTAATTTGTTTTTCAGAAATTTTATAATTTAATTAAATCTCAAGAGACGAAAGGAAAGATTAAATAATCGCTTTCTAATCTCAGCGGAGCAAAAAGAAGAGGTAAGAAAAATGGTCTCACGGCAAGTTGATTGTTGCAGTGGGTACAGGTGAAGCACTCTCGGTGCCATGGCTCGTTCTTGTAGGTCACTCCACCGGATGTGATAATTTTGCTGCATTTTACGCATCTAGTAGCGAATTTTTCTTCGTAGCAGCCGGCACAAAAAATCTCTTGCTCTCGGGGAATAAAGCTCTTCGTGCCGATCGCTGTATTATAAAACAGTTTGTAATGCAGTTGGCTTTTTCGATATCGAATGGAGTTTGAGTTGTTGAAAGATCGTTGTTGCCTCTATGAGAAACTGAGTTTCTATTTTTAGCCCTGTTTTCAGATTACTTAATTCGCGTCTCTGCGATTGATTCTTTGCAAAAAGAAAAGTTTTAAATACTCTTCAGAGTAAATCTAATTTTTGCTCAATTGCTTTGTGCCAATTGTTTACTCAAAGGCTGCTTACAGGTGTTTTACCCATCCACTTTCAACAACCCCCCTCCCCTGAATCCCAAAAGTCAATTCCATTGCTAACCTTGTTTGCACACACAGCACGAGAAACATTTCTCGTGCCATTGCCTCGTCTTGTATTCCATTTTCTTTGTGCCTAAATCAAGACAATAAAGCTTTAATTAAAAATCACGTCATTCCAAAAACAAATACTAACAATTAAAAATTCGTGTGAAAATCATCATTTGCAATATTTACCACATTCAATTTCATTTTAATGACATACAGATATAAGGATAAGGGTATACAATTCTAATCCCGCATATGTTTTATACAACAATCTGAATTAAACTTTAAAACATTATATAAATCAGATCTTGAGATTTCGGCAGTTTCTAAAACATTGAATGAATGGTGTCACTTTTTATTATCCTCAACTCTCAACCCTAACGCATGCTGCTTACAGAAAAAGAAAAGAGAATATTTGGCAAAATTAATGAATATTGACTAAATGCTGTGAATGAATAAGACAGGTGAGGAATCAAGACACCATGGGTTAGATAATTCGATTAGCCTTTCAATGACAATCAATGTGCGGTATATGGTGTGCGTACAGTCAGAGAGCACCAGAAAAGGCCAACTGGGTCAAGAAAGCCTCAGACCGCAGCACACCACCACAGAACACAAGAACACATAGGAAGATGCAGACAAAGATACTGCAAGTCTCTCCAGACAAATCACATAACATACAATCATTCAGTCCTTACTTTCATTTTGATTTTATAGTTCCTTCGATTCATGTCGATTCATACCAACATTTCCTTCCCGTCCCTTTCCTCCCCGTATATTAAATACTGTTGGTGTCCATATTACTATCCCTAAGTATTATCAATTCTCATTATGGAATAATGTAACATAACATAATGTTTGTAGGTACAGTTAGATTTATAAGTGCAGATCATCCGATATAGACTTTTATGCTGTACAAGGCACCGCCACTCATTTTGATATCATTTCATTGAGGAGCTCAGCTCAGGACAATTATTATTGCACTCTCATCTCATCTTCCCACTCCTTTGCAGACAGCCTGTCTTGTTCTGTACAGATAGATACTAGTTGCCTCTACTTTACTCTCCGTGTTCTGTATTCTTTATGTATACCTACGGAGACACACCAAATATGGAGTCCTTCCTTCCATTACATATCCAAATTCATTCCCCTCACACACAGGACACAGACACAAATCTCACAGCTCTATTATTTTACTTTCATTCTCTAATTTAAATAGTATCCCTGAATTGAATCCAACGTTACTAACTACTATATGCACACATGTACATAATAAACATTACACTGTAACGTTTTCCTATTGTCCTAGACTATAGACTTCAAAATCCCTCACCTGTACACGTTATAAGTGTATGCAATTAGATATAAGTATTTGTAATATTGTTCACTCATTGCTAAACGGTTCATTCATAGAGACACTACGGTATTTTAGCCGTATCGAGGTGTAACAATAAAACTAATAGGTGTTCTATAACCCACCATTATGTGCCATTAAGTTTGCAATTATCTATATGTACCCTTACATCATAGATTACGGTGTGTGAGCTAATTTGTATATCTGTACATATAACAGCAACTGCCACACGTTGTTTTGTTTTCTACAGACGAGACATTGTGTCTGCTGTGTGTGCGCAGTCGTTCAGTCGTTCGCTTATCAAGTACAAATGAAGTGCAACACATGTCTGCAACCTTATCGACACAACAGTATAGAGTTTCTGTGTTTAGAATTTAATGAAAAGTACCTGGGAGACTGTATGCACGTGAATGATAGCTACTGGCTCATATTGTACACCTGAGTAAGTAAAATAAGCTGACAACTGATCTCTGTCACTGTCAGTGTCTGTCTTGTCTGGTCGTATTTATTCAACCAATGCACGAAAGGTCACTTGATGGCATAAGAGTCTCAGGATTACCACATTCATTGTGTAAACTGAAAAGGAAGGCGAAAAGTAACAAGGTTCCTTGTGCTGTCCCAATTCGGCCCTTTCCGGACAGGTGAAGGCGACACAATGACAAATCAAATGCATCTCTATAGATGGACACATTACCTCTACTGTTCGTTTATTCTGAGCCATTGAAATTGTAGAACGTATTTAGTCACTCCTAAACACTTTTCTCTTTAGGTATCACATTTCATCGGGCATCGTACATCAATTTACAGGTTGAAAATTAAGTTTGACACATTTAACAAATATTTCCATGCAATCCTAGTTACGCATTCGCTGCTTTGATTGGTCGCCCCTTTCCAGAATCTAACAAATAATGTAAAAAATATTTCCTGGCTTACACAAATAGCATTACGGCGTTTAGGTATAAAAGCAGCTCAATGAAATAAAAATGAGCAGATGTTATGTACTGTGTGTGGGAATCAGACAGACTGTAAATTTAAGTCACAAAAGTCGAGTAATCTCTATGTAAACTAGAAAAGCATACGTTAACCTTTATCTGTATGGATAGAGCATGCAGTTTATTTGATTTTATTGGCCAATTAAATGAGAAAATATGGGACATGCGTTCATCCAACTACAAACTACCAAATCTTTCTTTTTAATCAACGACAGACTAGACACAAAGACCAACAAACGAACTTTTGATTTCGTTAGACAGTGTAAACGTAGCAGAACTCGCTAACAAATTACAACGAAAGAATACAAATCGACTACTTTTTCAAGCAATTTTCTCATCAAGTGTTTTCTCGTTTCGTGGGTGGCAAAGAACATGTCTCAAACTGTTATGTATTTGTCTCTAGAGTCTAGTTCAACGGTTGTATTATTCTCAAAATAATATTCAATTCAGGTTAATGTCATTGGAAATACAATGTGCACATCCTAATAATTCAGTTTGAATTCCGTGAGCGAATTGTATTGCATTTTGTACGTTTATCTATCGACTCAAGAACTGGATCGCTACTTTACGGTAGGTAGTAGAAGACTCCCTGAGCCTATAGGAAAAATTTTCGATTTACTGAAACAACATTATGTTTTAAACGAGGTGAGACTATCACGCAGGTAGAATAAACCAATATCTACAGCACGTATTTTTTAAAAGATGCACTTTGCATGTTCGTAAATGTAGTCAGCCACATGAATGTGTTTCCGAATTCTGCCAGCCAACTAATTGTAAGAAAGTAGAGTAGCAAAGTTGAACTTATGGTGGGGTCGGTGCTTATTAGCATGTCAAAACACGCGATGGGAACTGTCAAACTGGTCAGTTTATGAGCTCGTTAAATACAAGGAGAGACATTTGTGTCAGTCTCTATCTACAATTAAATTGATCTGCGACCACTGCGCTCTTAGTCACTTCTTTTCTATTCTCTTCCCATAGTAATTACACTAATTCTCGTTGACATCATATTTTGTTTGTAATATAATGTAAAATATTTCAGGAGAAATATTACAATTAAATGTATCTCAATTATTTAAACATAATTATACTTCACCCCCACTCCGCGCTAGTAAGAATCCTGCTTAGGCGTTCGTATTGCTAACAAGTGTAAGTATAGATTCCTCTCATGGGTCTGCAGGCCTTACAGCATAGAAATAGTATATAGAATTGGGTAATAATTATTATATCTATAACAATTAATTACCTATTATTTTGACTGAATATTCTACAACCTATTTATATTATATTATTACTGACAAATATTTTCAATCGATTTTTTAACAAAATGGTGTGTAAATTACAAATTTGTGTGAGAGTGTACCTGACATGGATGAATTGAAAATGTGTATTTGAGCAGAATAATTCAGAAGTGACCCGGAGAATGATTAGCAGAAATATTTTAACACATTGAAAATAGATTGAATCTTCTGTGTTTGAGTTGCTACAGTCGGGTCGGTATTCGGGATGGTGTGGGAGATGAGATTGCGAGGGTGAAACGTTACAGAAATAGACAGGAAGGAAATAAAAACTGTTAAGAGAAGCAAATGCTAATGGCAAATGGATACGGAAGAGTTATGGGAGAATAGCGCATGAAAAAAGTGTCTATTAATAATTCCTGGCATTGAAATGCAAAGTTTTTGCTTCTCTCTCACATCTTGCACTCTATAAAAAGTATATCTCCAGCTATGCACTATATTGTATCTTCGTATAGTTTCTTTTCGGAGATGAAAATTCCACGAATGAAAGCTGATAGATATAATAAGAGAAGTAGCAGGGAGGAACATTTCACACTCTCTCAATGCCCAAGTTGGTTTGAAAGTGTGAAGCTTTCCGATCCAGGGTAATAATAACTTAGCGGACGGAAACAGCTCCATCCCACAAAAGCGCTTTCTCAAATCCATTACATCACACACTTAAAAATACCTCACCATATACCTTAGAACAGTATTATTCCAGTTGCTACATGTTTGTTCGCTGTATATTACCCTCGTGCTCTCACCCACACATACAACAATACTAACAGATACTAAATGTGCATTCCTGCCATGTACTTACTACCAGTAACCCATGTTCTTTTCGTTGAAGGAAAAATAATTCAATTCAACACCTTCACGTAAGCACATACAATATTCCACAGTGTGATGTAAACACAAAAGATTCCCGGTACTCTACAGAAATAGAAAATTTTGTGTGCATCCACATCTTCACAGTACTTAAATGCTAAGCATATCTTAGAATTTGCTTGAAGGAAAATGGGAACTAACAGAGGAGCAACAATAAATCTATCGAGCAAGGTTGCAATTTGAGACTTTTTGTATATTTGTAAATGTAAGCAAGTGATCAAGCGACTCGCTACCATGTTAAGGCACTCTCTCCACTTAATAACTTCTATTTTCAGACTTGCAATGTGGATGAGACATCACATGGTTATTACTGCTGCCCTAGTGCAAATACACAGAATACGTATCCTACTGACAAAAAGAATGCAGACAAGTCTAGAAAAGACAGAAAAGAGAGGGGCATAAGTCAGTTTTTAAAGTAAATTAACGAAAGAAGTCGAATATGTTGTGTTATGTGGCTATCTGAGGGAAAGTGTGAAAATGTGTGAGAAATGGTTTGTATATTTATCCAAAGAGTTTTCCTCTGCATTGCCAAGAAGGCTAATACATGCAAAATGCTTTTGAGGGTAAAGAGTTAAAAATTGTAGAGCGGTGGAAGCCTGGCTTCAATTGCTCTACAATTCAGGCACCTTTACACAGTATGGTGCTTGTACATGTGCATTACATCTACTAGGTACTTGTATGCAGGGTAAACAGCAACTACTACAGTAGTATAATATTCTGGCTAGTGAGCCGAGTATTGCGTTTATGGGACGGAAAGTTAAAAAATGCCGATCTTTTAGAAAAGGATGATGATGGATAAATCGTTGTTAGAAAAATGGAAGAGGGTAACCTAAGAACTAAGACTAAGGGGCTGTGCATAAATGAATGCCGCGCTCTGCGGGGGGATGGGGGACAGAGATGTAAATTACTTACAGCGTTATTTGATAAAATAATAGCTCATAATTTAATAGCACCTTAATTAATTCGTTTATGTACTAGCAATAAGTCTTGCTGTAAAATAGTTAGTACAATTTTGCAATTGAATGCTTGCTTACCCAGAGCGTCTTTTTCTTTACTTTTACACTCGACGCACTCAAACTTCTCCCCAGGCATTATAATGGTCAATATTGCAATGTCGTCGTCAGTCTCGTGTGCCTTCCGGGCTTGAGTGATTTTTTTCGTTTGTAATTTCTGCCCATTTTTTAAATTTAACTTTTTGCTCAGAGCCTCTGCTAAATCGCCCATTTTTCTGATTACGACACACGATTTCCGACACAAAATCTGATTTGTACAAAAAAAATCAGTTCTGCCTCTGGATCTGACCCACAGTCAACTATCACAATCCAGTTCAAATATTTCCTCCGCCCACCATAACTCTGTCTTTGTTATTTTGGACGAATTGTGAGTTTGTTTATAAAGTCTCCAATTTAACAGCACCAAAATTGTAAATTGTGTTGTAAATTATAGAGGAAGTAAGGCAAAAAATTTTTTCTGTAAAAGAAAAAACGTGCCAGCCAATGAAAGTTAGAGCCAAAAGGCAACTGTTGGTTGGGAGGATGAGATTCACACGATAGAGAAGATTAAATGGAAGTAGAAGCACAGAGCAGAAATGAATAGAGAGATAGAATAATGATTCAAGGATTGAAAGTGAAGGTTTTCTGCTCGTGAATGAGCTAAGTTGGTTCGTGATGTGATCAGTAGTGAGGTTGGACAAGAACTGATTGGAGGTGAGATCCAAGACAGACAAGACAACAGGACACAACAGACCAAGTCAAACACAGCATTGCACGAAAGGATAGAGACAGAGAGAGAGGCAATTTATTCTGGCAGAGCTACACCTGCTGGTACCTGGATAGCTTATATGCATTAGCTCTTACTTACTTTACTCTTTCTCCTGTGCAGCAAGAACATACCATCCTTATTGCCATTAGTCTGGAAATCGTCGTAGTAGCATTTTATGGATAATTGCTTACATTCGTTTACATTACTACACAGGCCAGCAATGCATGTCTCTTTCGTGCCTACCTTTAACTCGTATATAGTACAACGTCCAATTTTCTTCTCTAAGACCTTCCTTGTGTTTATTTCCACATTTATTGCCGTGCTTCGATGTTCTCTTCTATTTTGCGTAGCGTAACACTGCGGGAGCGCACGGGAAATCAGAATATCCACGCCAACCAGATACGATGACTGAAACGAATCCACTTAATAGATAGAGAATAAAAACTAACAGTTTTGTCAGACCCTATCCGTTCTCTTTGACGACAAAGCCATTTACAACATGGCTCTTCTGTTTAGAATTGCCAATCTCAAGTATTTTACTGTCCATGGTGTAATTAGTGTATGTATACTTGCTGATAGTACAAAGAGGCTACTTTGCAGCCAATGCTCGAAAATCTTCTAACATAGGTGCATATTAACTATTTACATTAATTATTCCGCGATTGACATTACCAACCTCAAACCAATTTCATCTGGTTTAATTGTGGAAAGTGGAAAGATTATAAGGATTCGAAATCTAACATTATTCTTCTTTATTTTATTTTTATCTCTCCATAAAATTGTCAATGTTAATATTCTTGTCGCATTTTGGAACCGATGTCCTGTAACGTAGTGCGTATTCATAAAGCTGGAGGAGTGTACACATACAGGTGGTTGGACAGGCTAACACAACAGTAGGTAATCCTTATTATAATAAGTTAATAAAAAAACACTTTCTCACCAACAACTAATTACATGTTACTACAGAAAGTGTCGAGGTCTTGTTTTAAGTCCACACAGAGCTCACAGTGATCAAGTCAAAGTCAAATTCAACCCCTCAACTTGCCACAGGACAACATTGAGAGTGTAATAGGATTTTGTTGGCAAAAGTGAGAAATTGGTTATAATGCCTGACTGCTAATGCTGATTACTTATCCAAGTACACAACCCAAGAAACAGCAAGGCAGTATACACAGACACACACTTAACATAAATGCGCCCCAAATGTTCCAAGGAATTAAATTACCTCCTTATATATTAATATCAGCCCCAGCATCAACAATATATTTCCACTCACACCATTAAAATTGTTAGTAATGGTGAAAAAACGGCGTTGCCCATGCCAAATATGTTGCAATTTGAGATCAGCATATGGAATGGCGTGGTCTCCTCAAAACCATCAACAACCAAGCTCTCTGTCTCTCTCTCTCTCTCTCTCTGACACAATCATGTGGCTGGCTCCTTTTTGTTTTTGGCCAAAACATTTAAGAGTTGTTGGTCCAGCCAACAAGTTCCTACCAATTGCACAGTCAGTCAGTACGTGAGCAACATTGAATTCAATGTCCACCCTCGGAAAACCGTCGTGAACACCTGAGCCTTGCCTTCTTGTTCATTTGTTTAGGCTGACAAACGGTCATCTCAAAATCCATACAATTCACCCTCACACGGCCAATCTCACGCTTTCCATTCATTCATTCCTTTACCTCGCCCATTTTATTTTTATTACTTTCAGGCCAATTTCCATACAATTAAAAAAATCACTAATTACAATTATTCTCATTTATATTAGCATTCCGAAAGTGAATACCATTATTATGATGTAATGCATGTATGTAATTTTACATAGTAGTAGCGTGGAGATTTCATAGAGAGATAAAGCACACTAATGATTCGAGTGAAAGGAGTCATCTTCATCAGGAAAAAAAATATGTTGATAGTGAATCTGATATGAGCGCTCCAAAGGGTATCACCTATCACAACACAAATGACACAGAAAAAGATGGAGAAGTCGGGTCGCGTCGCTCTCAAATGCTGTATACCTTCTCCATTAACAATACTGACAAGGATCAGTTCCCCCTCAACTGCATTGACTCACGTTCTACCACCACCACCAAAAACTTGACGCTTGGCTACTAAAAGACAGAAACCAATAAACTAACCAAATCCCATATACTGCACACACATAGACCGCATTGTGAATACATGGAGCAGTGTGCTGTGTCCGCTAGTAAAAAGATATTCCTTCCCTTCAAGCTAATAACAGTGTACTAGAACGACGACAAAAGTCGTTTTCCCTTTTACGACAAGACAAGACAATCTGGCTAGTTACACAATCTGTCCAACGATCAGTCAAGTCATTTCAGGTAGTACTACCAGCAGTAAGTAAGCACAATGTAGTACGTCACGTTCTTGGTTAATGTACGCTGTGTCCTAAGAATAATCTATAAATTGAATTCTTATACTCAGCACTCGCTTATACAACAATGCAGAACATTAAATTCCATTGTCTGCTGCAATGGAAGGGTCGGTCGTCTGAAGACGTCATGTCAACGACAACTCTGACTGACTGAGCAATACAGTACACACGCTAGTAATACACAGCACTTTGCAGAAGGGAAGAAACGAAGCCTATCCTTAATTCTCCATAAGTTTCCATCTAAATCAATTCTCTGGGCAATAAAGTAATCAAATCATCAAGATCGCTCTGTGCCAAAGGACACCAGTCGTCAGCAGAATAATAGAACTGTGCTGATCTTCACTTCTCTCTCTCACACACACAGAGATCCAAATCAAATCAGATAATCATTAATTTCAAGATTAATTAGAAAAGAGGTTGATCGTATCGTAGGCAGATATTATTTTCCTTTTCAACACACAGAACAACGACAACACATGGAGAGTGTGATTTTCTATGTGTGACTCTGTCTCTGTCTCTCGATCCGATCAACAAAACAACAAATCTGATCAGAGTGGAATTGGTGATGGATGGTTTATGACACTAATGCATTGTAAGTTGAATGTTTTCGAGTGAGGACAGAAAAAGGAAGAGGTGTTGTGGGATTGTGCTCTGCTGTTACACATTATTGTTATGACTGTTTTCCATTCGAGATTAGCTGAGCAATGCACACATCGAGAGATCGAGATCGTTATTATTATTGCATAAGAGGCGACTGCAGTACTCAACAGTACAAGCAAAACAAACGCAGCTTTCAATGACAAGTGACACTTGTCGGACCGCTCAAAATCGGCATGGAAGGCTTTCCGTCTATGTTTAGTGTCTTGTCCTGTTCTTTCTAGATCGTCACACTAATAAAATTAAATATCTGCACATTTATATCGAAAGAGTACAGCACACAAGTCAAGACAAGTTGTTTTGCTGTGTTTAGAGTGCTCACATTCATATTCTCGACGGACACACTTTACATCGACTCTCTCTCTCCTTCTTTTTGGTATTCCTATGGGCTCGGCTCGGCCTTCGACTTGTCGACATTTTCTCTCTGTGTGTACTGTGTACATAATATTGCTTTGACATGGACTCTATAGCTCGAGCCACACATTTTACACTCGTCATACACACATTTTACGTTTTCAGCCTTATAATACCCCATGAGTGCATTCATCACTTTAATTATTATGATTACAGCTCTATTATGGCTTTCCTTCATTAAGTAACGTTAAATGTTACTACATGTTACCAGTACGTAACAATTTAAAATCTGTACTGCTTGACAATGCCAGGGTCTGGTGTGGTCAGTGTGTGACTGTCTGTGTCAGTAAAATAAGNAATGCCAGGGTCTGGTGTGGTCAGTGTGTGACTGTCTGTGTCAGTAAAATAAGGCGTTAATTTTTCCAGCTTACAAGTAACTATACATAAAGTACTTTTAGCAAGAATGGACTGGTATGTGAACTTAACATTGACAAGATATAATAATATATTCTTGTGTAGCTTTGTGGTGAATTTATTTGCATTAATAATGCAAATAATAGTATTACCCACACAGTAGGGCTCTTACATTAGCAATAAGTATATGCGCATATGAAATTTTTCTTCTCTGCTACCGCATGAATATTATTATTTAGATATTTCATGTTCATGATGCTTTAGAAATAGTGGTTTGATACACGCAACAGCAGTAGTAGTTTTACGGTGTGATTGGTATGTTATAATTTCTGTAGGTGCAAAATTACTGGATCATGTCTTGCTGGTGGCTAAGGGGCTCATTTAGAATGTGGGTAATGAATAATTAATATCGAACTCACGACATAATCACCTTTTGACTATATTTAGACAATGACCACTTTTGTCCCGCATTTTACAATGTAAATATATTATACACTTTTTCGTACGCTAGACCGCAATAGAAATTCAATGTACACGATTCTGTAGTGTTCTGCTGTGTGTAGGCGGAAAGTCAAGAGCGGAGATGGGAACATGAGACAACCGACTGAAAAAATCTTGACAATTTCATTAATCCTGTTTTTTCAATGAAGCCACTAAATCAAGTGATCTCATATTATATCCATGCTCTGATGTAATTCGAATGCTCATTGACTTTGTAAGTAGTTTACATAAGCACATTATGTAGTTTTTAATTGTCTACTTCTACAGGTACTACTGGTACATCATTTAATACGTCAAGTGGGCATGGTACAGATGGACGTGACTTATTATTCCAATAAATTTATGTGTAATCTATAATAAATTATTGAGACATTAGTCACAGAGGCAGAACCAAGACATTTACTAGTCCTTATAGAAGAGTGTACAGATCAACCCCGCATAAAAAAATATCCCACTTGGTCTAAAGTCTAAAGTACATGCACAAACAAATGCACACTGCGTTTCACAAAGGGTTGTTTACTGCTGGTCTTTGGAATTGTAAAAATGTATTAATACACAGTCTTAATAAATCACAGGAGATTAAGTTACTTTGGACGGATAGAAGTATACAGATGTTTTGAAGTCTCATGGACAGGTGGACTTGATGACAGATTTTATTGGGATATGCTGTCTGTCAGAATAAACCTACCATGTAGTGCTATAATAAGCTGTATTTTTATATACAGTGGAATTTAGAAATGTTGTAGATTTTAATTCGAAGTATGCCGCCCACATTATCTAACCACGTAAGTCTTCCATAGCACATCACAGCAATCCCGTCAATCAAATTCTGGGAACTGGTTACGCTACGCATATTATATTACATTGTGGTTCTATGAAAAAATGGACTGCGCTGTCAAAGGTGTGTAAAATGATTTAGGTTGTCATTATTATAAAGTTTCCCTACGCGGTACACGAATTTTGCTCCCATTGTAACAAAAGTTTTCAAAGAATACTTTTATTTTCTGAGAAACCAAATAAGTGAGCCTGCTACTGAAGATTACGTAAAGAACTGTCACCTTCAGCTTACATGGTTTCTAGTACACAAATAATTCTCGCTAAAATTATTGCGACAGGAACAATGCTAACGGTTTTAGATGAAAAGACTGAAATAGCGATTTTCGTAGAATGAGAGATTTGTTTGCCACACAAGGTGCAAGTTTCATTTAGCGATTCTTAGAAATACGGAACTACAGGAAGCCTGTCTAAATATTTGATGATGTGACACTGACTTCCTAATTTAGAACTTTGTCAACTCTTTCAAGGTCAAAGATCAGTTGCAATTCTGAAGATCCACTACTGAATTCTCAGAAAGATTTTCGGTTTTGCCAGATGGACAGAAAGCCTTGTGCCCTGTATGACGCAGGCAGAGCACTAAAATAGGTGTAGGGCCAGCGTCCACATTAATTTCCACTGACAGCACAACAAAATAGAATTGATCACGAGACAAAGGTATTAACGACTTTAATCCGTGCACTGGCTGGGTGGTAGTTTTTAGAAAGATAAGACATACAAAATTTGCACACAATCCATATCCAGCAGCAAGCAAGAGTTCCGGACAATATTACAAAAGTTAGATCTGAGTTTTCTTTCATGTTTCGCTCTGGCATTATGTTTCTCATAAATATGCTCATATTATTATTTCCTGCTGAGCCACGTCAAGTCAAAGTTGAACAGAAAATAACACAAGAAATTAGGTAGACACGCGCTCGCTTCTCCTCCACCATTTGTCTTCAGAAGATCGAGTTCAGAGAGATAGCACCATGCACACGACCAGCAGCATCAAACACAAAATCTTGGAACAAACATTGCACACTTTACGTACTAAATAGTACACGATGTCCTGAATACGATGCAGCTGTTTAACTCTTTTGCACACGACCAGCAGCATCAAACACAAAATCTTGGAACAAACATTGCACACTTTACGTACTAAATAGTACACGATGTCCTGAATACGATGCAGCTGTTTCACTCTTTTCATTCGAGCATGAAAACATTTCTTGAGAGACTCTGTAGCTCTGGAAGCTCATCAAATGAGCATCTAATGCCCGTGTAACAAAGAAAAGCCTATAAAATCTAAACAAAACACGAGCAGACTCTCCGTCGTCTGCTCCTCGCCAGAACTCGTACACAACTTTAACCATTCACAGTCCTTTAACCATTCACAGTCCGATTCTCTGGTAAACGTATGCACATATGGCTTGCTACTAATCTCAACATCTTATCTCTCATGATCTGCTTCGTATTAATAATGCAGATAGTAATAAAAAAAAAGAATGTAAAAGAGTTCCCTATAACAAACACTACAGGCGCCTGCTTGTATAAAAGCATTCCTAATTCTGGGCATTTTATAGAGAGATAGTTATGTGTATACACACACGTGTAAGCACTGAAAATGTAGTGTGTATCAAAACAGACCGTTTACACCGAAAATTTATCTTCCGCAGTTCGATGCTTCTGAAAAATGGAGCATCACTAACATTGGCCTATGAAACGACACGAAGAAATCGTTAATTTACGCAGAAAAACTCTTATCTTATACAGGGAGATACATGCGTAGCCCAATAAATAAAGCATCGTTGTTGCATGTGAGACTGACAACAATAATACGTCTGATGACTCACACTTATTTACAAAATGATACAAAAAGAAGAGGGATAATATAACGAAAATGCATAAAAGGGTTGCTTGTTGCTTTATCCACTACAAAACGCAAGCTCTTCAATGAACCGCTCTCTCTCTCTCTGCTCTACACTTACACTCAACTCAACAAGCGACTTGATCACATGCTAATGTAGATCTTTTAAAGGATTTCACTACTCAAGGAGAACTTCTGTGTAAAAACTAGTTAAGGAGAGATGCAACTTCATAATAACTCCATACTCTATCCTACCTTTAAAAGAGGCTTTCTGTGGCTAATCTTCGTGAATACGTAGATTCACGTAATAATAAAGCATACAAGTGCGAAATATTCGTTGAAGTAACGATAAAATAAATGCTTACACAATATCTAACAATATAAATAATATGCTGGATACAGATTTTTTGCCTGTGAATCTATATGCTGTCAGAATAACAGATAGTTTAACATGTAATTTCATGCTCCCACTACAAAAATTTCTTTTCTTTCTCTACAAGTAGCTTAAGTACCTGGAGAGACGTTGACTACATGTATAAACTACTTATGAATACTCCAGTTACTACTAGAGAGCTCTTAGGTACTTACACTTAGGTTAAAGGGGAGGAGACATGAAAATATTCAGTATACTAAAAGAGATGGGATGTTCCCATACCACATACTGATTAAATTGTGGCTTTTGTGTAATGCTACACAGCGAAAGAATCAAGAAAACAGTCAAATCTCTTTAGAAATGATGCAATGCCGAAAAATAGCTCCGGCTGCAGTAGAATAATGTCCCAGAATGTACAGCATGAAGAAATTGCATTAACTATATCAACCACAGCACCACCATCAGCAGACACCAGCCCAGAGTCCTAATGCAATTCCTATGTACACTTGTGTACTAGAATTTAATGTAATGAATGGTCGTGCTCACGAAAGCATGTAATTGTAATTGCAATACTGGTAATTCAAATGCAAATTGAAATGCAAATAAAATCTCTCATGTCTTTTAGCCTTGTGCTTTACTTGGAGTTACTTTGCGCAGTGTTTTTTAGCTTAAGACACCAATCCAATCCACTCCATGCTGCAATAGTTCACTCTTTTAAAGAAGTAACAATGCCGTAGCTCCGTACGCCGTCATAAGCTTTTCTATTCAAGAAGGGGGTGTTTAATTTTTCATTTCCAGTCACACCTCAAGGAGAACAAGAAGCAGCAGCAGCTCTCCATTCGATTAGATTCGTTTTGGTAGTTAATAATAGAGATCGCCGGTGAACGAACACAATAACAGCATAATGGTAACAGCAAGATCCTGGAGCTACTAAACTACAATTTGCACACGAATAAAAATACTGGAAGATATTTCTAATGCAAAATGCAATGCATTCAAAGCAACACTGTTTAAATATATACACTATTGACTATAATGCGTCGTATGTGCATCCACCAGGTATTTTTATTACCTGAATTAGGAATTACTGTCTGTGCCAAAAAAGTGCACGGTGATTCTCAACGGTATGCCTATTTCCACGGTTTA
This sequence comes from Plutomurus gul, assembly GCA_019776185.1. Classification (NCBI taxonomy): domain Eukaryota; kingdom Metazoa; phylum Arthropoda; class Collembola; order Entomobryomorpha; family Tomoceridae; genus Plutomurus; species Plutomurus gul. The sequence goes on along the minus strand of JABASC010000035.1, from coordinate 373 downwards.
TTGTCTGTCGGCAGTAATTCTAACCTATATAGACAACGACAATGATTTTTTCATGTAGTAAGTACGTAGACAGGATGCCAGCCAACATCTTCCACACTGTCTGTGAAGCATTGTACTACATACATTGAGACGAAAGCAGGACCACACCGTCCTAATCGTGATCAATGGAAAGACAGAAAAGAGTAGAAACAGTTTCATGAAAAATTACGCCAGCTGTAAATCATTTATAGACACCTACTACACGGCCTACATTGGAGAAACATTGTTTTCGACATACGCTTATCACAATGAAGATCTCCATCACGGCAGACGAGCCATTCATTCAAAGGATTTGTGTGTGCTACGCTGTGTGATAGTTACGTAGTAGACATCT
>JABASC010000034.1:0-86368 GCA_019776185.1 Plutomurus gul | reverse complement strand
GGTGGTGGTGGTGGTGGTGGTGGAGGAAAATAAACATGTAGGTACACGGAGTTGTGTACTTTCGTGAAAATATTAGTGTTACAGTGCACTATGATTTATAACTGAATACAATTATCCATTTGAGCGTCTACGGCCCTACTACCAGTATTACCCCTATAATAAGTGTGGAATGCAGTAGTGGAAGGCTATAAGTACAGTCGCGCATCTTTCTTTACAACATCCACAAATGTACTTTGACTACTACCTAATGTAAGTTCAATGCAATTATGAAGTAACACAGTGCTTCTCGTTAGGAGATGTATCTTCCCTCCCTCTTGCTCCTAGCTTTTCTTTTCCCTGACGCATTTTATCTTATTTCGTTTGCTCATCATCCTACAACGAAAGAAGGAATTCTGGAACCAAAAACAACTAATGTTAAACCAACAAAAGCAACTTTCAGGTTATAATAGTTCCCTTATCTGCGCTGTCTCTATGCTCTGTCTCCAATAGTATTACATAATACTACGTACCGTATACCGTATATACAGATATACAGTTGGAAGAAAAGATAATGGTGTGTATAGAAAATAAGTAGCAGGAGTTGTATAATAAGTATTATTTTCGTAGTGGAAATCCTAACAAAGTGTAAATCGAAGCTAGACTCACCAGACACTATTCCTCTCTATCATTACTTACAATTTGACTCAATTCAATTCCCAGAAATGAGCACAAAACTCAACAAATTCATGTTGAATTATTACATAATATGATTCGTCATTGCTCAAAGTTTATTGACAGAAATACAAAGCCTGCCTCATCCTTATATCTCCTAGCAGAGAGAGCATTCCGAATCTCTGCTGTTAAATAGTTAGGCTGTCCAAATCCAATTCAGCTCATCATCATGAATAACTTGTGTGATGGCCATAATGCATGTCATCATCATAAAAAATGCATACTATCACAAAGTGTATTATACATAGAAGACGAAGCAGAAGACCTTGTGAGATGTCGATGCGAGTTCTGCCTTACTGAGATTAGTATTTCTTTAGAAACGATGTGTACTTATGAGAAACTTCCTAGTTATCTTCCACCGTAGTAGTGGATAGTGGATAGTGGATAGTGGAGAGTGAGTGACCACCGCCAACTTACTTATTTACTGCAACAGTGAATAGCAGTACTTAAAAGTATATACACTTATTGTTAATGTTACTCATAATGCTTTCACGATTACATTTATAAGGATAATTGCACTCCAAGACCTTCACATTATAACAAACTCAATTATATCTTATATATCATACATATATGCATTGATTATTAAATAGTGACAAGTTACTCGTATTCACATTGGATAGAGGGATACTCTCTGAGAGTATCGCGTGATAATAAACGTCAATTTCTTTGTCGTTGTCACGTGGAGAGAATTAATTTTTATTTCAGAACCCAGCCCATGCATACCGAAAGCAAACAATTCTCCACTTCACATCGTGTCAGTTCAGGTGCAATTTTGTGTCAAGAAAACCGGTCATTCCCTATGTATGTATGCATTTAGTAGTATTCTGTAGCAGTATGCCATATCAACTAAAGTTGAATATTTAGTGGTGGTGGTGCTGTGATGGCAGTAGGTAGTCGCAGTGTATGTACTTATTCAATTCCTTATCCAGCATTTTTGTCTTCTGTTGTCATTTGTAGTCGCTTTGTCACTTGAAAGCGACATTAGAAGGAATTTTCTGTTTTCTTATGCAATCTATGCACATTACACGAGTTGTAATTGTACTTTTGCTAGAAAGTACACATGTATGCATAGTTCCGTTTTTCAGACTGTCCTTAGCATGACTGTATTCAAATATAAATTCCGTCTATCCATTCTGTCGCCCATCTCGTTAACAATTAAAGACGCCATATAGGCTGATATAGTTAAGTGTGACGGACGACCTACGCACAAATACGCATGTCCAGTTCCATACTCGTGATACTTTTCCACGAACATTGGTAAACCTATCAATCCATAAAATGCGAACTTGTGCGCAATTAGTGTCCCCCATAATTACGCGAATAATAATGCGCACAATGAAGTATATAATAAACTTTGGGCTTTAATAGGAGCGGTGGCTCAAAGGTATACATCAGAGTGGATCCCTTGTAAATATTTCTGACTGTGTAGTCAGGCAACGTTACACAGGCTATGATTAACGAAAAATTCTACTAAAAATAGAATCCGTTAAGAGGATTTATTGCACTGTTTACGCATCCTTTGCAAACTCAACTGCGCAAATCCTATTCTGTAGAAATTCTGCAAACAGAAACTCTGCACCATAAAAACAATATACTAGAGCAGCCAATTATATTTTGGATACAATATTTTAGTTCAACTTATCATTGTTACTGATTGTTTCTATGGAACAATGTGTCTGTAGCAATTGCAAAAAATCTTGGTCTCTTCTGTCTGTTCACTTGAACAGTAAATGGAAGGTTTTCGATTAGACTTCACCCAGCAAAAAGCATTGGTTGCTTGTGGGTGGACGAAATTTCTTATTGTTACTGTATAAACTGTACACATTTATTCAATTACGTAAGGAGCAACATCAAATGCGAAATAGAAGTGGCACTAATTTGCTACACCTGTGTACGTTCGTAATGTAGCAAACGGTCTGCCACAAACCGTTCTACTCACACAAACGGAGAGAGATAGAGAGAGAGAGAGACATGGCATTTGTACCACTTCAGTTTACTTGTCACTCACAATAATAATAACAATGTTCGTACTGTGTACTTTTTTCTGTCTGCCACCCAGTCTACGGTTAATGCATTAAAAAGTATACAAATACAAGTTACGAGTGCGGTGAGCTCTTCAAGCACAAATCAGCAAAAAAAACCTTTTGTCGGGTTTTGCATTATTATTTACTTTTTGAAGCTAAACCGTAAAACTCGAATATGAATTTGTGCCAAAAGCCAACCGTACGTTAACTTTGAGTGCAAGCATGTCTGTTGGGTGTTGGGTGTCTGTGTCAATCCTTATGTGTGTGCAAGGTATGCAAATAGCAGTATGTATGTACTATGTAGGTGAGCACATTTGATAGATATTGGCAACCAACTTGCAACTGTGCAAGTCAACTTTCTTCCTACTTCTTGTTCTTACATCTTGTTATTTGTTGATATGTTTTACAAATGTTTGTAGGAGTCGAGACATCATTTGAGAATGTTTAATGTGAACATTTACTGATAGATAGATACTATTTGGTTACAACGAACCCCTGCAAATCTTTTCTTGCAATATAATGATACTCGTTTTGTGTGCATGACAATGACATGATCAGCGCTGTAGGAACCACCATAATTTATCCTTCACCATGTTAACATTTTGGTTTACCCAATTATTGTAAATAAATTGGTTTTTTAGAAACCAACTGATTAATAAAAGGCAGTATAAATGCTTGCACTTTACGTATTTGAAACAAACGGTTCATTACCATCAGTAAAACACGATTAGACACGATTCCGCCATTTACATGAAGTGAAATCGAAAAGCATTTACTATTTTTTATGCCCACGTCCCGTTCTCACTCCGAGTCACTTGTAATCGATCTAGTCAGTAGTGGCAGCAGCAGTACAGTTTCAAGTGGGGACTGAACAGTAGGAATGGAAAATTGTTTAGAGAAACTTTAAAGGTATTATCTTACAATTTTAGTAGCACTGAGCGAAGAATCTTGTACTGGTGCTAATATTAGCACCATTTCTGAATTGTGTGAGTGGAAATTTGACTTTTACAAATGCCTAACTATTTCAGTACTTATCCAAAGTGGAAAAGATGTAATGTGACGACTACGTCCCAACGATGCACTTGTTCTTACGGTCTGATTTCTCCTGACTCTCGACAATCGCTGCCTGGAAATGAACAGGAGCAGCACTGTGAATGGAATCTGTGGAAAACATTTCACTGTGCTGTAGAATTCGTCGTCGTCGGAATGAAGTGTTATTCTCCCATCCGATTCTATTCACAACTATCAGTTTGCTAGCGATTGAATCACTACATAACAGTTTGAAGGCATCACTTTCCGTCCTATTGGCCCTAATGGTGGCAACAAGCCCGTCCTTGTTCCCATCTACAAAGAAGCACATTTACATCGAATTACCCAACTCCTATCCACTGTGCTGTTCTGTGAGCGAACCATGTCCCTGGTAGCAATACGAGGTATTAAACTTCGTCACTGTACTTCCACTTGTAAATTGACTTGACTCGGCTTCAGTGGACTAAAGGAAGCAATAAGGATCTGCTTCATCATTTCATCTCCAATGTATCTATGTGTACATCTTTCACGCTTCCTTTTTACTACGCATTTGATACTGCTACTTCCACCTCCCTGCCTCTGCACACTAAACACACATACAGAACTAAACAAACGACTAATAAACAGACGCTTATTTAGTTATACTACTTCTACTGCTACTGCTACGCATACTTGACTATGGGATACATACACTTGTGAAGATGAGATTGTCTGCCATCAGAACTTACAGCCCTTGTTTTGTCTTGTGTTTCATGTTTCGCTCATTTCTGAATCTCTCATCTCCCGTTTATACAGAAGACTGTGATCAGTCCTCGCTCAACTCACTTCTGAATGTGGATAGATGTGAGTGAGTGACGAGCAGAGGAGAGAGAGAGAGAGAGGAATGGAAAAGAATAAAATAAAATAAAAGGATGCTGACAGAATACAAATTACTGCTCGTAGTGGTAGGCAGCTCAAGTCTCTTTAGTAGTAGTCGTAGTAGTTCTGCGTGTACTCAAGTTGAAAGCTCTGTCTTGTCTGCCAGACGCAACTCTGAGTGAGGAGAGAGAGAGAGAGAGAGCCTGTAGGTTCTACAGTAAAGAGTAGCACACACATACACACACACAGAACCCTATATTCTAATCTCATCTCACTCTGGGACTAACTTAGGGCAAATCATGCTCTTTGTCTTTCAGCTCTCGAGTAAGATACAATTTAATAAGTGGCTGAGAGCAACTCATGTTCATGTGAGAGAGAGAGAGAAAGAGAGGACGATGATAGTAAAGAGTAATAAGAGAGTTCCGTTCCTTTGCCTTGTTCTTATACTAATAGCAGTAAGTACGTGCATTGTAGCCAGAAGAGAGAAAATTAATGCTCTGTGGTGTAGTCGGTCTTTCGATAGTAAAACGATGCATCGAACTTCCATTGAATTTGCCCACGATCTGACAATCAAACAGTAGTCAAATCAATACCCGGGCAATCCCATTGGACTGCTTCCCAAAAGCACAATGAGTTATATATTGTATCTAGTAGTATGTACTACATAGTAGTATGTAGCATCGGAACAATTAATCTGTCTTCTGTTTGGTATGCAAGAATCCATTTAGGTTTTGCTGAGAGAGCCATTGCATTGTAGCTATCTCTCTGTCTTTTCAACTCTCTTTGCAACTTTATATAAGTAGTATGTATGTATATAAGTGGTAGAGCATATAGCTTATATTAGAGCAGTACATCAAAGTGTGTGTCTGAAATGTTATCATCAGATCAGATCTATCAAAGCGAAGAAAAGAAGATATAAATTCTGGACACGCATCGACTTTATCAGGGAGTTAAGTTTGGAGTGAGTTGACAGACAGCCTTCCTCGCGTTTTACTACGAATCGTCTTTTCTCTCGTTGAGTCGTTGAATTACTTTGTGTCCTCGTCCATTTGTACATATGTACGTACGGGGACACAAATTGGCATGTGTACTTCTATAAACAAGGCAGGAATGAAACAGCATTGGCAGCCAAGTAAAAAATGTCTTCTATATAGTGAGTACTAATATATAGGTTATTAATGCTACTACATACTAGTATATGTCACATACTACTCTCGGAGGTATGTACATTCATACTGTAATAGTGAACAAGGCGGCAGATAAGGAAGATTCCATTCCAACAGAACGGATAATATACACAGGAGAAGTATTTTCCTTTTTGACCATCACTATTTCCACTACAACTATTACTATGTATGTAGATACATGTGTGGTTGTATAGCAAGTAGTAGAGCATAAATGTTGGAATATATGTTATATGGTGAGGGAAATGGTCTCCATATATCAATAGGATGGTTGTGGAAGGTGGGAATAAGAGCAGAGAGAGAGCAGAGTGGATAAAGTAACTAGTAAATCTGTAGAGGAGTACAAAGGCGAGTCTGTATAAATAACTTTAAGTTTAGGAAAGGACGTGGCTAGGCCAGGGGAGGGCATGGCAGGCCAAGTTCAACTCATTGTAAGAATCAAAGTCCATAGAATCATTCGAAGAGAAGAAATGAAGCTGAAACTGACTGTGAGCTGACTTGATTTCGGGGCTTTTCTCAAACTGCTGAATGAATACATTGGACTGCATTCTCTCACTCTCTCTTTCTCTCTGTCTGCAGTCAAGTCAACTGAAGGCAAGTCAGTCAATCAGTTGTTCAAGTCTCCCTCTCGCACACACACTCACACACAATGTGTATCAGTGCATGTTTATACGCAGCACCCTGTGAGTGTAAACAACGAGACAGTCTGTGTCACGACTACTACTGCATAAATAGTACGTCTCCCCAACTGCAATCATTTGCGTGCCATTGTGTGTCAATGCGTTTCAATGTTTCACCCAGCTCCAGTGGAAAAGCACAGTGAGAAAGGCAGCAGCATATCGACTGTATAGTAGTTTTCTTGACTTACAGGAGGAACTGGTGTTCTGGTGTGGGAGAGAGAGAGAGAGAGAGAGAACGTAAAAGATTCTCGAGACGACTTCCTCCTTTTCAGTTTCATTTCACAGCCTTCAATTCAATTCAACTCATTTCATTTCATTGAATTTCCTGATTCCATGAATTTAGTCATAGCTACAGAGGGAACAGTGCAGCTCATGCAATTCTCTCTCTCTCTCTCGTGCTCTCTCTCCGTCTGTCTGTGTGTGTGTGTGTCGGTGTTCGTGTGTGCATCCGAAAGTGGAGCAGTGCTGTCCTGTGTGGAAGGCAGTGGCTCACTCCCACCCGGTAATGATGGCACAAGAGTTGAGTAAAGTTGAGCTTTTCTCTCTGTTTTTGGATGAAAGATTTACTGGTCTCAAAGAGTTTATACGGTAGCCACCCGCAGTAGTACTTTTTGTATCTCCTATACTACCCTTTATGTATGTACATATGTATACAATATATATGGGCTGAGGAAAGCATTGCAATCCAATCACATCACATCTCACACTACCCGTTCCTATGGCTTCACAGTTTACGGCTAAAAGGACTTTCGATTACCAATCTGTGATAGATATACATAGTATGCAGCCTATGGTAGTTATTATGGTGTGCTCGTGCACTCTCTCCTCCATGTACCATGTACGCACTGACAGAAGAGCTATTGCATTCGATTGGTGCTATTAGTTTGTGTGACTGTGTGTGAGTGTGTGTGTGTGTGTAGAACGGGAGAGATTCTGAATTGAAGCTTTCCTTTGATAGTTGTACTTATAAGTATGTTGACTAACTCTTAACTCTAACTGATCCGATTCAGTCCATTTCGTTCTGGGAAAAACAAGGGAGACGAAAACACTGTACGATCAGACTGAATGATTGTTTCCCTATCAATCCGTCGAAATGAAATTTCATTTCACTTCAACTATTTCATTCAGATCCATTGGAATAAATTGAATTGGCTTTGACTTTGCAAAGACTCAGTCAGACTCGTCTCTCTCTCCCGCTCCCGCTCCCGCTCTCTCCCTATGTGTGTGTGTGTGTACAGACATGTAGACTCTCTCTTGGTTTTAATCCCCCCACTAGTGCATTATGGTAGGCACGAGACATGAGAAATTCCTGGGTTAATGAATCACTGTGATCTCTGAGTGCATGTACATAGAAGTAATCAGAATGAGGGAACCGCTGCTCTGGTTTGTTAATTTACTTCTTTCACACAGCTCACTTCATCGCACTGTCAGCTCTGGTCGAAAGTCAATAAACTAAACCCATTTTAAATTAGGTGAAACTGAGCCGATCCACTGATAGGCTAGATCAACAGCTTAAATGGGTGAAAAAACAATAAACGAACAATTATCCAAGAGATGTTTTCCACTGTGTTACCTGAGAAGTAGGGCGAGGATTGAAAGACAAAAGGGATCCCCCCTTGGAATGACTTGTAGCACAAGACAACTGGAAACCAAACTAAAATACATAGTAAAGATAAACTAGAGCCTGGAAATAAATACTTGTTTTTTTTATACGAAATACTACATGTACGAGTAGATGTATGTACCAGTAATGGTAGGGTATATAGACTTTTATTTCAGTCCCAGTTTAAATTGATTGGTTAAGTCTACAGAGTCTCACTTTACAACGTTGAGCTGCAGCCATTTGAACATTCTTCAGCTGTGTATCTCCTAATCTGTTCTTATGATATCTGCAGTTGCATCTCGTGGTTGAATCGTAGAAACTAGAAAATATTCTACCCAAAAATCGAAACCTATATTTGAGAGCATCTTTAGTACGACTCATCTTATCTCATCAATCCTCATCCACCACAGAGAGAGAGGGGAGAATGGCCAGACATGGGCTAGCACAAGTAGGAACTGTTAAACCTCATGAAACGTAGGAAGGCCCTCTAAAGATAGATAACTTAGGGAACAGAGCAGACAGACTGGTGCAATGCAAACGCAATGACGACCAACAACGAGTAGAGATAGTGACGAGATTTTTTGGAATGTCGTATATGTACGTCGTATACTGTTTACTGTATTTGTATTGTTTCGTGGTTTGTTTTGTTTTGGCCGATCCCCTTTGTAGTTAGCAGTAGACAAGGAGTTGGTCTGCTTAGAACAAATGGCAAAAGAGGCCCTCCTGACTTCAATTAACTGTCTAATCAAAATCTAATTTAGAAACTTTTGCAACGTGAAGCGAAACCGCCTAACTAAATGAAATGACAGACGTACATGACACATTGTTGGCACACTGTGGTAAAATCAAAGCGGAGACTTCTTCAGTTGTTATTTCTAACACGTTAGCAAAGTTGCACTGTCTCTCAAAATAAGTGGCAATGTCTATGATGTACTGCGTAATGCTCAGTCACTCTAATCCCGCCTGCTGCACACATTTCCTCTCTCTCTCTCTCTCTGTCGCTGCCTCTAATACAACAAACACTATATGCACATGAAATTGTATACATGGTGGAAAAGTTAAACGAAATGCCGACTCTAGAATTCGTTTCGCTAGAATCTCTATATAAGCTCATCCGGAAGTTGAAGTTCTTTGCAAACTCTTTAACGAACCGCCTGCGGTGAGAAACAAAAATACAGTCAACATAAGCAAGTCGTGTAACCACATCTAATATCATCATTTTGTTTTAATTCGGTTTCCCTTTTATCCGCAGTCTGCAAAGTGTGCCGAAGTCTTTGTGTCTAATTGTAAGTACTGCAGTACACAGTAACAAAACCGACAGCTCATGTTGCACACTTCTTTTGACTGCTGCTCTCTTGCAGTGCATCACAAGCAGACGGAGAATCAGAGAGAGAAAACAGGAACGAATGCCCCTTCACATTTAGAACGAGTTATGAGAACACTGGAAAATATACTTTCGTAATAAATGCTGAAAGGCATACATTTTACTGTGTGACACAGAGAAACCCTGAACCATTTCCGAATAGAATCAAGACCTCGATTGATCTTTGCAATAATGAAATAAAACTATTTTCAAAACCTTCCGTTCTGATCTGAAGGTCAAACCTTGAACTCGTATCTTTTTGTATAGAGGGAACCTATTCAGTAACTTTTTTTTTTAAAAAAGGCAAACTTTTCAGTAGTTACTAGAGAATTGTGTGTAAGTGTGTAGTGAAGTATGAGATTTCAAGGAAAATATCTAAATTAGGTTGTATTCGACTATATGAGAGTAGTTGACAGTAGGTTTACTGCAAGTGTTAGCTATGTAGACAGGCAGTGCGTATCTGAATGAAGGGCAAATGATCGGGAGAAAGTTTGTATCTGTAATTGTGAAATCATATGCTGTTTGAAAAGTTCGGAGAAGTTCTCTGATTGTGAAAAGAATATTTAGGTAGGAATTGTGCTTATGCGAGCACTGCTGTGAACCATGTACATATGAAGTGTAGAAAATATGTGTCCTCGGGGAGTGTGTCTGTGCATTCTTTGTGTAAATCTCAACTCAATTTGTGCTCCGTAGTACACCTAAAAGCAAATTGGATTGTCCATTCAGTCTGTCAATGCATGTAATACGATTGTGTGGAATATGTAATGTGCACAATGGAGAACAAAAGCTTGTATCATGCAACAAACTCACAATGCGATATGCTGGCAAAATGTAAACACTGGTATGCATACTAATATGAATTATGTGAAATATGCTGTTGAAGGTCTCGACTCATGGCTTGACCAGATTCCCAGATCACAGTAATAAATGAGAAATAGGCAGATACACACAATGCAATCGAATTCAATGGTCCGTCAATCAGTTCATTCCAGTTCATATAATGTTAACGAGAAGCAGACATTTCACCAAGAAGTCTCTCTCTCTCCCTGGCTCAATATCCAAGTGCAAACGGATAGTAAGATTTTAATACATATAATAACTTTGGATATATATACTCCACCTAAATACATATTATAGACACTATTTGCACTTTTATATGTGCTTTGCACATGTAAACTGCAATAGACATTGCTCGCAAACACAGTCCACCCTATACTTTGTATATATATTAGTTTCTAGTCAAAGAACAAATTGCTTGCAAAAAAACCGTTCAAAAATCACGCTTGCACAGTACAATTTATAGCTTAGGTGGTGGAGTTCACTCTCAATTTTTCCTATCTCTCTCTCTCTCTCTCTCTCTCTCTCTCTGCCTTAGTGACTAGAAACCTGTTATTCAAATTCACCCGAACCGAATTAATTGATTGCTCTAACTCCAACTGAGTCTCACTCGAAACTGAACACATGTTCTGCAATGTTGAAGGTAGGCAGGGCTCTGTGTGCCTCTACCTCGTTCACAATAAATACAATGTAGTCTCCTCGATTCAAATTCTACACTGCCATTCGCTAAATATTTATGTCTTTTATGTACACTCTATTTCCTGACTAGCATACCCAAATCATATATCTTCAGTTTACTTGATTTAGCTTTTCCCCAACAGGAAATTTATAAAGCGTAGATAAGTAACTAAATGTAAACACATTGTGTATCAGCAGAAATTTCTTTCTCTGATTGGACAAATTACAAATGTGAGCAGCAGTGTATGATTTTTTTGGTGATGAGAATCCAAGCACTTACTTAACATTATAAAATTAGCGAAAAGTAAAGTAGTCCTCCTACCTGCATTATCTGCTCCAAGAAATATATCCGTTGGTTTTGCTTCTTTCTATGAAACACTGTGAATGATTCCACTTTTAGACTTCGTACGGTGGCCAATTCCTTTGTTTAATTGGATTCACAAAAGGATTTTTAGTTGGAAAGGCCGTCGAGTAGTAAATACCAACACTGATAGTGTTGTTAAAAAGTAAAACTGGAGTAATTCACTTATTTAACTCACTTGTAATTTTTTCTTTCTGTATCGCACTTTTCCTATATGTATTTATATATATAATATATTATTTCACTAAAACATATGGTGAGCATAAAACGAACAGATTGTAAGTAGCAACTAATTAGACACTTAATTCAATTCATAAACTTGTGGAACTGTTGTTAATTTCATGAGAGAAGTTGCACAGTTTGATTTTCTCCGTTTGCTGTAGCAACAGAACTAGGAACGCAGATTCTGTACCGAAGGATAAACGAGCACAAATTCCTACCTGATTTGCCATATATTGTGAGAAAGTGTGGATTGCTATGTTTCTCATGTACGATTGTCTGTTCCAGAAACTTTTAGCTGTAACAGATTACGTAACTGTATTATTTGCTACAGCGTACAGGTAAGTGACTGTGTGTCAGTTCAAGTCAAAGCAAAAGAATGAAAGTATTACACACAGTATTTTTCAAGTGCAGAGGAGCTACGAATGTATTTTCCTTGTAGACACAGAGACAAAGGCAGAGTCCTGGATATCCTCACTCTTCCATTAGATAAACAAAATAAAGTTAGAGATCGCACAAAGACATTCTATCTAACCAACGCTCGTCTCACTGCCACAGAGTAGCAAATTTTTTACTCTCCAGCAGCAGGTAAGTAAATGGATTCACTTCAAGTGTACAAACAAACTGTATCTCCTGCAAAGTCTTCTTTTTCTGTTCTCGGGAGTATTTTCAAATTTTGACTTTCTACCCTTCGTCTCACGTCCAATCTACGTCAATTTAGTTTATTGAAATAACTTGAGGCAGGGAAATCTCACCGTCCTGCGATATATTCGGGGAAATTTTATGACTCTTCCAAAATCAATTGCCGAACAGAAATAGTGTAATTGAAATTCCGGTTTAATTTCTTTTGTGCATTGAATCACTCGAATGAGCTTCAGAGAGCAAATTGAAAGCAGCTTTTGCCGAGAGTCTACTAGGATCCGTGAATTCACACTGTTAGCAGTTTCTGTGCTCTGTAGTGAAGAGTTGAAAAGTTCGTTGCTCAGTTCTTCTTCTTCTAAGCATGAATCTGCATGTCTCTATAAAGAGGAAGGAACTGTTCCCTATCTACATAGAGAGAGAGAGAATGTTTCGTCTTCTCTAGTAAATAAGTCAGCTCAAAAGCACATTATAAACAAATCATTCCAGCAGAACCTTAACTGCCAGGATGAACGGCAAAGTCGCCACTCAAATTCGGAAGCTGCCAGTGTTTAATGTTCAGTTTCATTTGATTTCGGTTTTGAGTGCCTCAAGTGAACTACTCTGCTCAGCACACAGTAGTACAGAGTTGGAGCTGGATTTTGATGATGATGACTAAAGTTGAACGTTCAGAGATGTAAATCAAGTTAAAATAACTCAAAGGAAGCCTTTGGAGGCAACGGGAGACTGTGATAAGCGATGATATGATTATGATTAGTCATTAGGTGGTGCTGAAACTTTCTCTAGGGATTTTACTTCAACACACACTATAGTAAACAGATAACATCGTACATATGTAAACTTATCTTACAGAAGAAGACAAGTGCCTTTCATGCTACCAGTCCCCACCAAAACCAACGCTAAAGCCAACAACTAACCAGTAACCAGTAACAGAATAAAATCACTATGTTTTATGTACTGTTACATCAATATAACCGCTCATAATCTCAAAGGCTGCCAAAGCCACCAAAATTCACTAATGTGTTCCGACGACGACTACGGATAATACGGCACCAGAACGTATTGTTCTAATTGAGACGGAATTTCTCCTGCACACTATTCACAGCAGCAACTCAATTAGACACAACGGCAACAACACTCAACCGAAGAAGGTGCATGTAGCACTTGTCTTGTAGCTTTGTAGACACTCAGAGTGAGAAAGAGAATAAACTTATCCACTTACATACCGTAGCATAAAAGCATCACGTTTACAGTAACACTTTCGACTCGCTCTCGTTCAACAACTATTCATACGACTGTTTGCTACGTTTATTCTCCAATTTCAAGTTCATTGGCGATGGGAGAATGTTGGACACCCTGAGAGAGCTGTGCAATTGATTGAAATTGTATTTACAATTATTTTGTCTCACGTTGAGAGCGAAGTCAATAAAAGTGATTTCCCAATGCGAAGAACTAATCGAGTAATTCATGGATTATCAGTACAAAGTGCCATGAAATGTCATTCAGACGCGCAGCACTAAATTGGAGTGACAGTTAGAGTGTCTGAATTCACAGAGTCGCTCCTATATAGTTGTAGCAATGCACAGCACCACTACAGTTCAATCAAAGGTGTGATTGGTACACCAAGTGGAGACATTGTCGACAACGAGCTGTATTTTAATTACTCTGGAATCATTTTGATTTCTTCTGAATTTTAATTAACTCTTTGATCACTTGATTAAAAAACGACTTTGCACTTTTGCAACGCTAGTCTCCTACTTTCGTATTACTCTCTTTGTATACATGTACTATGTAGTACACAGGTTGCAAGAGATAAAGATTGCTTGTTGTATTTGCTAGTAAATAGCATGGAGTAAATCTTCAAGAGTAGTGAGCTCACAGTTGTCTGCCTGACATCCGAAATGTTACAGCGAAAGTAGTCGTAGAAGTAGTAGCAGTATTTGTAATTCAGTGTGCAGCACTGAGTGCACGTACACACGTTACCCCGGTGAGCGGGTCTTTAATGGATAAGAAATTGTTGTAGTGGCAGTGCTAATGTTTATGTAGAAAGGTTATTTCAAAGTAGACTTCGGTTGGATGTCACGGAATTAAGACCTTTAGTCTCGTTTTTGAAGCAGGGGTCTGTGTGCATCTTTTGCCACTATTGTACAACCACCACTGCAGTTCACTGTTCCTTTTATTTTACAAGTCACCGAGCGTCGAGCCCAACTGTAAACGTCGGTTGTGTGTTGCTCATTCTATATAGATGTATGTATATGTATGTGTGTCTGTGTGTGTTAGAATCGAGAGCGACAAGAGCTACACGTCGTCACCGTACAAACTCTGGAAGGGAACTGAAACTCGTCTGAGGGGATTGGGTTTTTCTCTTTGTACTCCAGCAGCAGCAGCAGCAGCAGCAGCAGCAGCAGCGGCAGGAGTAGTCGTCACGTAGAGGACCGTGTACTAGAGCTTCAGTTGAGAAAATATATACGAGGATTGAATTGAAGTTTGGGCAAATGTAATGCAAGGCAATGGTGAGGCAAGCAAGCACAGTCAGACATCAGCTAAGCCAGAACTTGAGTACGACAGAACAAGTAGAAAAGCAGCCAGAGAGCATTCGAAGAGAACAGAGTTGTTCGTGGACTAGAAGACTCACAGAACCAGCCAAACCAGCTACACACATGACAGCAGCAGAACACCATAGCATATTCTACACACATAACCTGACTGTGTTCTTCTCTCTCTCTCTCTCTCTTCGTCTCTTCGTCTCTTCGTCTCTCCTGGCTGCCAACAACGAACGAAAAGCTCTCAAGATTCTCATTTTATTCTTCTACATATGCCTGCACTAGTTACGTACTTCAGTGTGGGCTACAACTGTGCAACAGAAACAAGAAGGGGATTCTTCTTCCCAGTTCCTACTCTGCACTCTGCAATACTACTCTCTTTGACTTGAATGCTTTTCGGAAATTCTATGACGATGAGCAAGCGCCAACTTCTTCATTTTCTTACTTTTTCCCTGCTCTCTTCCTCTGCTCGCTACCTTTTTAGTCGTCCGCTGGTCATTCAATGAATAGACATGCTGTCACATTCTGTCGGTGCTGAGGAAATGAAAATATTGGACAAGGAAATCATCTTCAAATTGAATTTCGAGTAATTCTGTATTAGAGACAGCTATGACTACACTTTGTCATTTCTTTTCCTATGAAGGTGTTCCATTCCTGTCCAGTTGCATTCCTACTATTCCTAATTCCTACTATTACTGGGGGATAGCATGGATTAGCAATTGCTGAGATACGAAAACTTAATTTGATATAAAATGCATCATGCATAATAATTACGTTTACTTTTTAAAACTTTGAAACTGTTAATACGCATATGTATGTAGTAGTTAGCAGAGTTTATTGTTGGTAGCAACGATTATTCGAGGAAGGGCAAAAGTCAGGACATTGTTTTTTTTTGAGGTTGGAGATTTTTACTTTTTCTGTGAAGTTGTGCAATCGTGGAAATAATGTTGAGCTCTGTTGGACAGTAACCATTGGGGCTTAAAAATAAGAACAAACATCAGCGAGAGAATTCTTTGACAAGACAGTCATTCTGAAATTGCCAGTTTAAGAGATCGGTGCAGCTCACAGTTAAGTTCAGCTTGAACACACATCCACATCCCATCGACTCACTTCACCAGATAAGACGAAAAGAAAGAGCAAGTTAATAGCGGAGCGGAGCAGAACAGATTCAAAAGCATACATGGTCGTTGGTAGGAGACACACGAAAAATAGCGGACCATAGTAAACCAAAAGGAAGAGGGGGAACAGGGAATTCAACCCTGAGGAAATTTTAGGGTTACTCTCTATACAATATCATCGAATACTATGTTCGTCTTTCTGTGCACCTCTTATAGCCACCCTGCTACATAGCAGCAGCAGTAGTGGTGGTATGACATAACAATGCTGCTACACACTTTAATGCATACATAAGGGTATATATCCCCGAAATCTTGGGCACAATGTAAAAAGGTGCGTGGCTATAGGTATTAATAATAAAAATATATATCGTATGTATATAGTGAACAGAGAGCACAAGAATCTTCTGAATAACAGACACATTCTCTGTATCCAATACAAAGCACGCAAAGATCTTTTTGCTACAATGTTTTGTGTTCGGTGCAGTTTTGTTGAACGACCGAAGCTAAAATGTCCAAAATGTAGGAGAATGGACCTTTGTTGTCCGTGACTTTTCCATTCGCTGTCTATGCACCAGAATAATGCACACAATCTTTTATCTCGCTCAAAATATATATCATCCAGATTGAAAAAATCACTCGAAACATTTCAACAAACTGAATGTGAACCAGCCCCATAAAAATGAATTTTTGTTCTCAAGTACATGTTAAATTTGACTGTCGAAATCTTAAGCTTTTCCAATCACATGTCCATCCCTCTAGTCAATTATAGCGAGCACACATTTTTGGTTCGCCCAACGAGACAAAAATAATACACACCTATAAGCATGTCATCGATTCCAATAACATATCCATGTACATACTATCCAAGATTGTTATTATTGACGCTGAGAGTTCAGTTTCGTTCAATTATCTTCTCGAAGGTAATCACAATGACACTGATGTACGTGAATGTATAGGAAATTGCTGGAGAGGAGTCCACTCTGTGATTGTAGTGCAGAAAAGTATGGTGATTATGTTCCTAAAAACAGTGAGGGAAATGAAAGACTGGTTTGAAGGTGTGAGATTTGGTTACTAGCCTTTCGCAAAGCATCTTTTTCTCTTTATCCTCGCTTTAACTCCTAACCACTTACCTCTACCTACTTAATACTCCATCTCACTCTCTGTCTCTCTCTCTCTCTCTCTGTATAATACAAACAGTGTATAAGCGTTTTACGAAAATGGGCTGGAAGGGATGATAGGAAAATATAGAAGAGGCACACAGAGACGAGCCACTAAAGCAAAGTAGCAGACAAAAACGGAAGAGAACGGAGGAAGACATCGAGGATTTCGGAACTCTTAACGATAAGAAAGAATGTATGTAATGGAAGCTGAGGCTTTACACTCTCAACAACACAACCAACCTTCAATTCAATACTCTGTGGTTTAATGTTCCCTATAGGATTTATATTATGCAATGCAGCCCAACCACTGATACATAGTAGTACACAATTTCATTACGTAGCCAGAACCATTGCAATGCACAGCGCTCAAGTTCCCGTACATATGCATTCAACACACTGCACACACAATCACCACAATATATTTTTATACATATGTATAGCCATACTACAAGTATACATATATGAGCCCAGCAACTCCTATTTAGATATAAATATGTGAAGAAATAGGATAAATAGTATATCGTCCTCTGAGAGGCAACACTAATACATTGGGACCACCTTTCAGTGCAACGCACATTGAATTCTCCACAGTGGGTTATGATATTGTATGCAAGTGTGGATAAAGACGAAGAGGAACTCACGATCAAGTAGAAGCAACATCATTAAGCGCTCTATCTGCTACGCTCCTACACGGCTACACGTAGTCACAGAGAAATATGTGTACCGAATGGGATAGCCGAATCGAAATAAAGAAGAGTGGATGTTGGGAGTACGAGGAGCAGCCAGTAGATATGATGCGTACGTATTTTATTAGAGACGAGAGGGTTAAAGGGCTGCAGTGACCTGAGGCCTTGAAACAAACTTTGGAAAGAAATTCAACACTGATGCCTGCAGATATCATTAGCCTCTTTGCATGAACCTCTCTCTCTCTCTCTCTCTCTCTCTCTCTCTCTCTGCCTGTCTACTACACCTCTACTCTACCTATCAACTATGTTTCTGTGCACCTTTTCCTGTCTTTCTTCCCTGCCTACACTATATAGTGGCTGGGACTATAAACTCACCCTGCCTATCCCATACAATGCAATAGTAATAATGCCCATACCTTACGAAACAGGACTACAGAGTGCTGAGAATGTACCACAGGACAATCATCCCCCTCGGTAATATGCTTACCTGTCTGCCCTATGAACTATGCAATGCAATATAAATATGTCTGCCTATAATCTAATACAGTAAACCATCTTCTTTTTTCTGTTTACTTATACTTGGCTATACTAAATATGTACATATACACAACGTGTAATACCATGCACAACAATACACGGAGAAGAAGAACACAAGATAGATAAGTCAAACTTACGCTTATTTACGCTCACACATATGTTCTAGTAGAGCTTGCAGAATGTGTATGTATGTGTGTATGATGCACATGCATGTAGTATCCATGATGTACACTGTGTGGTTATGTTCCATGCACCAGTATTAGCAGTGAGAGAGAGAGATATAGAGAGGCGAAAGGGAAAAGGAGCTTAAAAGAATTGCTAAGCTCTCTAAGTAACAATAAAGTTGACTATTAGAAATGATTCTGGTCTGGCAGAAGACCAGACTACTTATGTACTATCTTGTACACATGTCTGCTGGAACATCCATGATTTTCCACTATCCTGCACTGGGCTTACATTATACATCGTACTTTTTATTAGAGATATCAATTCACCTTCATTTAGTGCACACAACACAATGCTCAACAATTACACTCACAACACACACATTATAGGCACTTTCCTAATAGTTGCTCTGGCTTAGCTATCTATCAATCCTTTCCGCAGACCTGTACTACAGTACACACTGCTGCTGCTGCTGCTGCTGCTGTAAAGCATATCTTCGTACACGCTATACATTTTTGGCTTACATGCACGTTTCTCATTGTTGGATACATCAATATTACGTTACGTGCATACGGTGAGTAGGTAGGTATCCTCCAATTTGAATTCTATTATCCCTCTCTTATCCCTCTCATCCTTCTACTTAATTGTGTTTACTGTGCAGCTATTCTCCTCTGTAGGTAGGTAGGTAGTTCGATTACATCACACCACAGTAAGTAGCATACACACACATAGACAGAAGTACTGGCTACACACACAGTCAAAGTACATACTGTCTAGTAGTATATAGGTACAGGCCTGCTGAAAGCCAACCTTCCCATACCAACGAAAGCAAACCAAACCACTTTTCTTTGTCGTTCCTTCTTCTGTACACACAAACACATTTGCCTACGTGTATGCTATTAGTATACGTCCGTATGAATTCTTGTGCACGTATACGTTGCTAGTATTTGATAATTGCAGATATGTCATGCCAACACACTTAATACCTGCAGTCGTATCGTTATCTGAACTAACTTGCATATCATTTTCCACAATGATAATGTGAATTTGTTGGTGCACCCAGCGAGTAAATGGGCTCTGCTGTACTTAAGTATATAGGTGAGGCTTTGTGTGTGTGTGTGTGTGTGAGGGAGAGCACTAACTGGAAACACATTGGCTTCTCAAATCAAACGAGGTTCTTTGTTGTGCTCTGCCAGTTCCCCAGAAAACCTTATTAAATGAACAATTTCATTTCGATTGCCTTTCATATTACAGAATGAAATGCTGAAAATTAAATATGCATTATGGTTCGTTTTGGTGATGTTCAGTTGGAAGGCTGTTTGTTTTGAGCTGTAGACGCAACAAGTCGAGACAAACTGTGTGGACAACCCAGGCTGGCAAAAATGTACATTTTGAAGCGCACGGCTTTCTGAACTTCACTAATCGTTCTGGTTTTGTTGATAACTCCAGTTGCCATAAGTGCTTATGAACATGCATAATAGAAGAAACTCATCCAAGTCATAACTTTGGTGAAGTGGAGTAGTAGTAAGTAAGTAGTAGCTGCTATACACATGGAGGCAGGTGGAGTAGCAGGAGGATGTAGTAGAGGTAGCAGTCAGATGAAAGATCAACAGTGCTTACAATGTGTGTGTGCCACTACAATCTATTATGGGGCTGAAAGTGCTCTCCAGCGGTAGATGTTAAGGTACTTGCTTTACTTATGTATGTGATTCTCTGGGTTTGTCTGCGTTCGCTTCTGTGCAGTCTCTTTGCGCTTTAATTAACCACTTAGGTCGCAACTCTTGTTTAGCTCTCAAGTTCTCTCTCGGTCTCTGTGTGAGTCAGTGTGTATGTGTGCTGTAGGAAAGCGATCTATTATGTATGTATGTAGTGCATTTGCAGAGGAACTCGTTCTGAACTAATAATCAGTATTGTAAGCAGAGAAAAAGAGAACCTCCTTCATCGGATCCTCGAAACTGGAAATGGTCGACTTACAGATATCAACTGGTCCATTAAGCCACCGTGTTGTATACACACATAATACAGAGAATACAGACACAGACCTTTTGACAACGGAAACAATTATCATTAAGGGAAATAATTAGGGGCTCATGATGCACTAGATCCTTTTTTGCAATCTGCACTGGAGTAGTGGTAATACCTGTCATGTTACAGCAAATAGGTCTCTGAGATCCCACTGCTTTGCACAGCAACCCCTGCACTGCTAATTCTGCTTCTGATTCTTCTAATAATCATTTAAGTTACCTACGTTGCTAATTTACCTATGGATTTATGTGTGTACAGATAATAGACATTCTTGTTTCTAGCCACCACTTGCATTCTTTCATACCTGCTAATTATAACTATCCAATCTACCGAACTAACTAGCAACGCAGGGAAACATTGAGCAAGTACCACGTAAATATTATTTACATGTGCTGACTCAACTAGATTATTTTTTGATCGTTTGTTTAGATCAAACTTTATTTCAGAGCAATTATTGTTTTCCTAACTACCTGAGTGGGGAAATTGTTTTTCTTTGTCAAACTTTTCTTTAGAGCAATAAATATATTATCTACTACATACCAGAAAAGAGTAGGTATGTACTACACATGTACACGGAGAGAATATTTCACATTTAGTTGTAATGGGAGTTTATACACTCCACGATACTCACAAGACAATGCAGATGTCTATAGGCTTGCACAGAATGTCTGGGAATGTTATCCAGAATGGTGCGGGGGAAAAAACATGCATATAATTAAATAAAATTAGATGAAATTAATCAGATGGTTTGTACTGTGTTCTTTCTAATTGTATTGATTGTGTATACATATTAAAGTAGAGCCACGTCGTGCTGCTGGTTTTTATACACCCATACGTATGTACATAATAGCATGTTTTAGTCTAGAACTTAATTCGTTCCCTTCGATGCACCAGTCAATACAAGAACAGACACCTAATACGTGTTTGCTTTCAAAGATTGCAAAATTGATATACATATATACATCTGTACATACATACATATATGCTGCGTATAAATTTTGCAGGCAGCGTTCAACATCAGTTTGTGTAGATCGTTTTGCAGACACGCAAATATGCTAATTTTTACGTTAACGGAAACCTAATTTCTTTTTTCATGAACAAGATTACACGCTAGCATCTAATTGGCTCAACACAATTAGCGACGACAAGGAAGGCAGCCAATTATTATTCTCGGCAACTGGTTAAGTTATGTTCCCGTAGCCATCGGGTGATGGAATAATTTGGTCAGAGAGTTGGACACAGTATTTTATAAACTGTATCCTTTGTGAGCCCTGGAGATTGGAGCGGAGCTGACCTGATTGGGAGAGATAAAGCTGAAAGTGTAGAGCTCGACTGAAGTGTTAGCATCTATTCCATTATTAACGTGCAGGGGATATTTATTGAGAAGTGAGTCTTTAGTTAGCCTTAGGGACAATGAATGAGAGAGAGATAAGATGTCGCGAGAGAAAGAAGCCAGCAGAGGCAATATTCAGAAGAGCAGACACAAAGGTAGTTCACGAATACAAATAATAGACTTGCACACAGAGATAGAGATGTATGTAAGCAAATGCAAGTGAAAGAGAAGATGAGCTGAGCGGAAAAGATAGAATCCTCATTCAGAGTAATTCGTGGAGACGTGTCGACTACGGATGGATGATAGAAAGGAATATTGCTAGCGTGTGCTATATACATACATAACTAAAAGCATGAATTACCAAGTAGAGCCATTCCACAGAGCAACCTGTCTATTTGAGTGGGTCGGGAGATGTGTTGAATTTCTGTATTACGGATAGCAGAGATCTGTGTGTGTGACGGTGAGAGATGTTGGGAAAGAGCCGATTTCCATTACCGCTCCACCGACAGACTTCTCACAATAACAATCTCCTCCATGACAAATGAAGACGACGGAGCTGCGACATCCTAAAAAGAAATGAATAAAAGGCAAAGTAAGTGATGAAGCACAAACGTAGACTTAAAACTTTATTTCTACCTACTTATCTTACTGTTCACTGTCTCACTGTCTATCTGCTCTGCTGCTCCACTCTACGCTATTGACTCAACCTTTGTACCTTTCTCAGATACCGTGTCCGCCACCTTTAGACCTGTAAGTTAAATTTGTCTCGGAATGTACAAATAATATAAGTGGCCAACCCGTTCACTGCTGTTCAAAAATAAGAAACTTCACACTCACAAATCGTCACAATTAGCTACCATCCTTAATTCTTATCTTGGTGAACAAACATCAAACTGTTCTTTAATAAATTCTCTGCTAGGCTCCCATGTAGCACAACAGTCTTCACCATTAGGTACAGGGGGGGAAAAGGGTCACGGGGAAACTTGTCCCAGGTCATACAAATACACAGGGAAACTAACTACATGGCTTTGGGACCTACATTTATTTTGTTAAGAGACTTGTGGTCATAAAGCTGTCCATGTGATTGGTTTTGTATAAATTTGATGTATAAATACATTCGAATCAATTCTTTAAGAGATGGGAGCTGCAGAGTTAATTACTTGCATTGTTTTCTCCCGCAGCATTCACAGAAATTCCCCGATGCATTTTCCGTACTGTTTAATTTTGCTACATCTTTAAATGTACAAATTTTTTTCTTTATGCCAGTGTGATTTTATTAATCGCTGGGTAATCAATTTGGCTTACGAGTACATTTTGGACGTCAAATGCAATTACACATGCAAATATTATTTTTACCGATCACAGTTTTCAGTATTTATTGTCTTGTTTTAAGTTATTCTACTGCAGCAGTATAATTTCATTCCACTTTTAATGTTTAAGAAGAAAGCAGTTTGAAGATATGGCGCTAATATAGTAATTTGGTGAAGCCATATGATTCTGCTAAAGTGTTCCATGATTTGAGTAGGAAATATTCACTAGGTACTTAATGTACACTGTGTGTAAAGTTACGACAGCTTTGTTTGACGCCTAGAACTCGTTTCTACTGCACAATGAATGACAAAGCAGCTTTGCCCACGGACCAACTTAATTAGCAACTCCCTGTCAATATAAATATGTTTTGTAACTTATCGTAAGGAAAGTGAGACTGGGAGGTCCCAATCTCTCACTGAGCAATGAATGACTCTATTGTTTTTCCCCGGAGTAAATTATTATGGCGTGCTTGTTCCTTGCATTTGAATATTTAGCAGAAGAATTGAAACTTTTCCTAAAAGTGATGGCCAATGGGGTAAGTATGGACGGCTAAGAAGAGAGAGACACAACAGACAGAGGGAGAGAGCAGAGAGAGAGAGACGCGACATTCATTTCACTGCACATCATAAAACAAATCTTCTCTGCTTAAGTAGAAGGTCAAAGTTCGCATGTGTCTTAGGCTCAAACGTTCTTGTCTTGAGAGCAGAAATATAAAGTTGCACAGATAAATAAAAATTCTTTTTCTTAAGTACTTAACACTAATCTCTTGTGTCTCTCTACCATCAGTCTCGTCCGGCAACAACATTATAACATGTAAACTCCTAATATGCACTATGCATTACTATACACAACACATGCATGCATGCACAATTCATAATGTTATATATTATGTGTATGCATCGTGTCGTGTCTGCTACAATATTTGTACAATGCCAGCATATTTAACCTACTCTGATGTCTGTGATACGGGTCTCCGCTGCTGCCTATTTCTTATTACTTAGTAATGCATTACTTATTAGTATGCTCATATACCTAATCAACTTTTCTTAATTCAAATATTAAAGCTCACAGCGTCACCTTAATAACGTAATGGTCATGTGGTTTCCACAGAGTGGACTTATCTGTAGAATTTTATCATTGAGTCAGAGAGAATGTACATTTCATTTCATGACATACTCTCACAGCACAAGCACAGCACTGCAATCCATTAGAAACAACAAAACTCTTGTAAATAATCTTTACTATAGAATGCGGCACTAGCAAACATTTGGTCATGTCAAACGAACGTACAGTTAATAAATAGCAATTCCACCAGTATTATATGGTTGGTTGGTTGCCCCCTGATAGTAGGCATAATATAAAGAATGAGCTATGAGGATAATCGAGATGATGTATGGGAAAGCTTGTCTAAGTAGTCTCCATTCCTTATCCCTAATGTCCAGATATCGTCACATTAATTCTTTCTATTATTTTTACTATTGACTATTTCTTCAGAATGAAATGTTTTATGAAACAACAAACACACTAGGTACATACATGCACGTAGGTTAGTTTCTGGAGATACATGAGAACGCAAATACACGTGATATTCCTTAGCGTATGAGTAATGTGCTCACAAGATGTTACTGAAATATCATCGTGAAGAAGAATGAGAAATAAATTGTTTGAACTCGCTGAGAACACAAGTGTAATACAGAAGGGTCTGCAGTCACAGTCACAAAGATACCATTTAACTTATCCTTTTGTTTACTTTTCGTTTATTACTAATGTTCTCGTTCTATAAAAATACATGGAATTTCTTCAGCATTTTAACATAAACATTGTTGACTGCAATTTATCGAGTAAAACATTGTATTACGTAGTGGATCCATGTATACCTCCTGTAGGGGTGAATACTATCTAATATAACTAATACTACTAATACTGTACATACGAAATTTATATGTACCTACAGTAGTCAGTTAGGAAGCGTCCACAATCTTTTATTAACATTCAGATTTTTACTGACATCATCGGAATTTTTTGCGTTCTATACAAAATTCAATTTTGAATTCCATCTTCGTTGCAGGCTAATAATTCTTAAATTTTAATGGGAAAAAATTGTTCGGAAATGGAAAGTCGTGCGAAAAACTTTCGGTCTAGGCTGACATCTATTTATATATTCTGATCATGTCGTGACAAGCAACTGAAAGGTCATCCAGACTACAGGGTTAATAATACTCTGCATATTTTCCGCATGTACTGTGTGGAAGATTTTTTAATATCAGAAATTTCCTCGAATTGTTTTACAAATGTAATTTTTTCTAGAATGTCATAAAAATGTTTGTTTCTGTAGGCATTGGACTTGTATTATGTATTCTATTATGTCGATTTCACAAGTCAAATATTTTAGAGATACAATCATCAAAGCTGAAATAATGGGAGCATTTGTGCAGAACTACTTCGACAATGGACACAAATCAAAGAGTATAGATAAGAATGCATATACGTAAGGAAAAAAGAAGTACGATAAACGAATGGTGGTGGTGGTGGTGGTGGTGGTGGTGGAAGAAGTAGAACAAAAAGATTGCTTTCTTTGTCATGGAGCGCTTTGTGCACAGTGTGCATGCTACAGATATTTATAAGAGCTCATGCAGTAGGTAACAAAAGATGTTTATTTTCCCTCTGTGGATTTTCCGTCGTTTGGCTGATGTCCCATGCCGAACGGTTCGCTTGGCCTTGCCTCGCCTTTGCCTCACAGT
Source organism: Plutomurus gul (assembly GCA_019776185.1). NCBI lineage: Eukaryota > Metazoa > Arthropoda > Collembola > Entomobryomorpha > Tomoceridae > Plutomurus > Plutomurus gul. Next base: position 60,560 of record JABASC010000034.1, on the reverse strand, counting down.
AATTAAGATAAGACAATGTACATAAAATACAATTTATCCTTTGATACGACATAGATATGATCATATTGTGTGATGTAAGCTGACTGAGACTGTGAGTTGATCTTCTGTAGCACTACTACATATATGCACTCCACTACTACATACTACACTATGTATGTATGTACATGCAAGTAAATGTCTACGGGTAACTAAGACGCCACCGTACCAACAACCCTACCTACCTAACATTACCAATATACGGCGAACAATGGCAAAGGTAAGAAGGAACGAGCCATTGCAAACTTAACGGAGAAAAGTTATCCCATCCTACATGCAGACAAAAAACTTATTGTTAGCAGCAAAGAACTGGAATAGTCTAATAATGTCAAAGGAAGTAAATAATGGCGAGTGCACAGTCGTAGAAGTTTCGAGGAACTATTTGACCACATTTTCTCAGTTTACTTGCTAAAATGGAGGTTGAACTGATTGTGAACCCATATTAAGAGTTTAGCAGCACTCAGATAATATTTCTTTCAATCGGATATGTTTTACGCGTATATCGTACTTTCGGTCATTCCCACCATTACTGTTGACAAGCAGAGAATATCTGCTTGCACAGAACCGCATGGAATTCTCCTCCGCGCGCACACAAACAGTGAACAGTGGTGGGCACGGGCAGTCGATGTGTTCGACAGGTTCTCTGATATTATTGCATTCGGCTGGATGTTGTTGATGAGGGCTGGAGAACACGGCGAAATATTAAGACACGTTGTAGGAGTGTACTCTAATAGTCGTGAGTGCTATCGTAATGGGCTACTCAAGTGCGAACCTCTGTTCTTGGACATTGCGTGTTTCATGCTATGCTAATAAGCAAAACTGGAGAGTGCAGACCATGGTCTTTTCCTAACTTATATTTTATTTATCTCCTCTTGTCACAATCGGTCACATTCAAAAGCATATGTGCTCACAGCACCCAACAACATGAATATTATGAACGTTCACGGTTACTACCACTACTTACTATGTATGCATATGTACTGCTTCGTTAGTGTGTCCCTAAACTTTGTAATTACTACTTGTTGTAACTACTACTTGTCCTGGCCAATCTAAGCAAGCTTACCTCACTGGCACACTAACTTTAAGCTTTAAATATACACCTTTGATTTTATGAGACTGTGACAGTTCTCAGGCCAAGTTGACTCCATACTAATATTACTTTAAATTCATACGTGTTATGTACTATTGAAATAAGAATGCATTTCCTCACTTACCGTTCCAAACGCAAAAGTTACTGACCGACAAACACGGAAATTTTTAATTTATTTTAAATTAGCTTTACTAACGAGGCAACAAGTAGAACTAAATATTGCGAAAAATTTACGTTCAACATGTCAAGCATTATAAATATACATCTGTAAAGGAGAAAGTTGTAAAATTTTACAAGGTGAATCAACATTAATGTTACCAGCACCAAGAAATCCATTTCCAAAAGGTTCACTAAATTTTCTCTAGTGTGCTCTCCGGTAAATATAAAGTCAAAAGGCATGAATTCAATGGGACTACTATTGATTTCTCATACGAGTAATACTTAAAAATTCAAGCTTTCTTAGTTCTCAATGATGCCTTAAATTTGCACGAGTGGCAAACGATAAATCATTAGAATGAATGTATGTGTACCTTTCTGTTACATTCACAATATTTTATGAGATTACAAAATGACATGTAGGTATTTTGGAAGGCAAAGTAATTTTCTAAAAAGAGCAATGAGAAATTAATTTTTAACTACAAACCATTAATCGTATGTAACGGTACATTGTTTATTCTGTGGATAGCATGTTATTTATGTATGCAAATTTGTAGGAATAAATTCTGAATAGTTTCGTGTTTTCAGCCACTATTGTGGAAACGTTCACACATTCTCAAATCGTCAAAATCTATAGGCTTGCCTAGAGAAAGTTTTACTATGATGCTGTTGAACACACTTGAGATCTTGAGCATTGCTAGAGCAGAAAATCGGAGAAAAGTGCGTGTTGACGTTGACAGCGAGACATGTGTTGACATCCATGGAGACTGTGACGTCAACCTGATTTCTTTGGTGTCACGGTTATGCAAAGAGTATATATATTTCGTGTACACGGGTCACACGATACTTTGCTACATTTCTTTCCATATTATAATTCCCTGTTTTTGAGTTGCATACAAACATGCGCTTACGCCATTAACCGTTCTGTGTGCACAGCACCAGAACTGGCCACGAAACATTTGTAAGGCACAGATTCCCTTTTTCTCTAAGATGGCATCGTTTATATCCATTTCGGTAAATACGGACTAGTGGGACGTATTCATTTCAAAATATGTTTGCTCTCGCGTCACACAGACCACACATTGCTTTGACAAGATGTATGGTGGCCAAGTATATTAAAAGGGATTGTAAATAGTAGCGTAGCCTTCGTAACACCTTTTCCAGTGTTGCTCGCATTGATAGTTGGTTCCACTTTCCTTTGGTTGGATAGACTGTGAGAGTATGGTGTTGGCATGATCGTCCGCAGTCACAGTAGAAGCCACTCGTCAACGTCAACATTATCATTACCGTCACCTTCTACTTTACTCACACACCTAAGTTATTGTTACAATTGTTCGTGTAGATAACCCAAAAGGTAATGCGCTGCTCCCTCGAAAACAGAACTCGCTATGAACTTACCTGTCCGGCCACTAAAATGAAACAAAAGTCAAGTGGAGTCTATATGGGTCTAACTTACTTGTTAGTTAGTGGTGGTGGTGGTGGTGGTGGTGATGGTGGTGGTAGTAAGTAAGTAAGTAGTTGGGTCTTTGGCTGTGTGAATTGACTGGATGCAGTGCACACGGCTACACAAACAGAGTAGACGCAGAGCTGTGCCATGCTAGACAACGAAGGATTACGAATTGTGTGAAATATGAAGCAGATAAAATGAAAACCATAATAATATAAAGTTTCACGAAATGCTCAAAAGAAACTGTAGTTACCTTTATACTCGTACATAATGGCTGCTGCTTCCACTGCTGCTGCTTTTGTAGTTTGCGCTGTTTTTGCTGGGTTGGCAACTAAAGGCATCGCTCTTTCATTCAACTCTCAACGTACTTAATTTACTCGATTCGGCCTTTTGCCCCATGCCATGCCATGAAATCAACAAGAATAAATTGAAAAGTATCACTACAAAGTCAAGGCAAAGACATAGTAATAGTTGCACGAGAGGCAACTCACATCAGATATGTAAAACAAGTATACATGCAACCGTATACAGATTCTCCATCACTTTACCAGCTACTTAGTTGGCTACCTCCACACTCACTACACTCACTACACTCACTACACTCACTACACTCACTACTACTAAGGCACACACGGACACGGCCACTACTTCAACAAGGGGCAACTGATGTGTGAATAAAGCCATGAAGAGAGTATAGTAATACAGTCCAAAGAAAACCTATTAAAAAATGGCGAAAAAATTGGCGTTTTCTCATCGTCATTTTCGCCAGCGGCATTGTTCACTAGGAGGGCTAAGAACTCCCAACGGAAGAAGAATGAAATGTACTTAATACTCAAAGTCTCGTGTTTAAAAGGCTAGGAAAAAACAAACTATCCTTCATATTTAATTTGTACTTTGGCTGGTAGAACCTGCTCGGCTTCGCAGTGCACACATGAAATGAGCCACAAAATGTGAGGGTGAATTTCTACTTATTATTATTGTGACTACGAGAGCAAAAGAATTATTTCCAATGTTCTATCGGTATATATTCTATTCTTTTTTTACAGATGCAACGTGCTAAATGTGTTCTGAGCTTGTGGCTGTGTGTGCGTGCCTGTGTTTGTGTGAAATGCTTAGAATACAATGTTATGTGTGACGATGGACATGAAGAAAAAGAGGAGGATGCTGTGCCGTGGGTGTAGATGACGGTGACAATGTGACGCCAAGCTGACATTTGAGAACATCTCCGAAATAGTGGACTGACAGAAAGTGAGTGAGCGCTAATGGGAGGTGAGGTGAGACGCTGACCGGATGAAAGTGATACAACAAAGGGAGAACGGACGTCAAACGTCCGAGACCACACTTTTGTTCCTTTTCGTAATGTTAGTTAATGTTACATCTTATGGATGCGTCTGTTGTTCCAGACCTTTGTTTGTGGTGGCTGTCAACTTTACTTTCCTTTCGAAATACGAATACAATGTGGTGAGGTTTCTCTTACTCTGCAAGCCAAAGTCTTCCGTCTTCCTATAAGCAGTAGTGTTATAAGTTATAAGCTTACTTATTTATACTCACCTACCTTTATCACAAGTAAGACGCAGTGGAAGCACTCTCAGCATAAAGAAAATCCTGGAAAGACAATCACATAAAGGCGAGACACTTTTCGTAGTTGCATAAGTTGATGGGCAACCATTATCATTTGATGAAATACACCCAGGATACGATTACAGTTAACACAATAGATTATTACATTTACAGCGAGAGGTGTTCCAATTCCATTTTCCATCTCCACTATCTGTTGCTTAGTCAGCTTGTGTTTCGAGCATCAGCAGAAGCAGCAACATAAGTGGGCGCACCGAAATCCCAGCTCAATAGGCGCGAACACATTGACTTAGCAGGTTCAATTCATTTCCCAATTCATGTCGAGTCATAGTCGAAGAAGTAAAGAGTGTTTCAGAATAATAATAACAAAAATAATAATAATACGATGCTGGTAACTATATACAGATATATACAGATATATACATATATAGTATGAATTTATATAAACTATCCTCCAAGTTGCACAAGGAATACAAACAAATATTTTGTGCTATGTGAGGATATAATTATAGCACAGCTTGAGTGGCATCATTAAATGGAAGCAGAAGCCAAAGGGAAGTAGAGGAAAATACGTAGGCAGCAGCAACCCATCCGAGACTATAGAATCAGGCAAAGAGACTTTGAACAAGATGATAAGGTGAAGTAAGTGAAAACCAAATGCTCAACGCACAATCACTGGCTCAGAGTCAGTTTGAGTACATAAGACGAAGAAAAAGAAGTTGAATTGTGAGCAGATTTATTTCTCTGTTATTTGATATTGTCATGTCGACTAAAGGTTTTGCCTTGAGCTTTCCTCTCTCTCTCACTCTCTCGCTCTGTCGTCTCTGCACGTATCTCTTGTACGTAGCAGTGTATGCACACCTACATACGAGTACTTAGGTTTTCCCACTAGTGTGTATGTGTGTATGTGTGTGTGTGTGTGTGTGTATGCTATTCTTCCAGGATCTACTACTAGCACTCTAGTACCTAGTGTTCTTTGTTGTGTACAGAGATCTCTAGAGTTGAGTTAGCATGGCATGGCATGACATACATTCATAGTGACTGCCCATGGTGCCTTATTACCCGCACAATTTTTGTCACATTAAAGGACAAAAAAATTCCATCTGTCACTCAAAACCCAACCTGATCACAACAGGGAACTATTCAGAGAAGATATCTAATGTGTGAGAGGTGCAAAGGAACAGAGAAAAAGTAAAAGCTATGAAATGCAGATCCATTCGACGAGATATCTCATGACTTTCCGTGGATTACATTCTACTAGTTTGTTTCATTTTTTATTCCGTATCTCGGTGGACGAACGGACACACGTATTCTTTAGCAGAAAGGTAGATAGGTTCCCTATCGTACTTTCAACTTTAGCCCATTGTCCGATCGGAGTAAGTAGATGCCAGTATGAAACTCGTATTTGTGCAACAACAACGTTTTCTGCCTAAGTACTGGGATTACTCACACAAGATTTGCTACTACTTTAACGATTCTACTAATGTAATGTAGTGGTGGGGGCACAACATTCGCACAACCTACTGATTGCAATTGTGAGCAAACACATCTCTACTTATTACTTATACAACAGTGTGCAAGTAAATACAATATGTTCGATGTGCTTACTAATAGATAGACAAGAAATGTATAGAAACAGGACGCTCCAGCAGAGGTCAAACCGCTCGGCGTAACATTTTTAAATGTTATCATTTTTAATTTTGTCGTTATCAGAATCCGGTCTAATAAAATTAAGTGTGAGTACATTTCTGCCGTACGAGAGTTTAACGCAATTTAGAATTCTAAATCTGTAAAATTATGAGCACCTTTAGGCGCATTGTTTGTGAGTGGTGCGCACTCTGAATTTTTCTGGATTTCTGTATACAACCGTTTGCATTGCACATCGCTTTACTCCTTCGTACGATTCTCTACAAGTGACTTGTGAATAATATGAATTTACATAAAAACTTTTATGAGTCTCAAATAAATCTTATGTCCATCTTGCGTCCACAGCACGATCTATAACTGACACTCTACGTTTGACTTGAGAGTTCCTTTTGTTAGGAAAACGTGTGATTCAGGGCCCCCACTCAAAAGTGAGACGGACTTTGGCTCGGTGTTGTACTACGGTCGTTGATGGTGGCTGTGACTCGACATTGCAAATTAGACTAGAAACCGGTTTGGGATTTGCAAAATTCTGGGATGATGTTGTGTTGTTTTAGCTCATGTTATGCTTGCTAATGTGATTTGAATGGACTGCTTCTGATTCAAATAGTACGTTAGTATATGTAGACATTAAGATGCGTTTGTAGGTAGGTTACAGAAGACTCGTTTACACTATCTGCAAGCTGGATACACGTACTGTACTGGATATCCATGTATAAAAGCTGTTGTTGCTAAAAATGATGCTGCATCTCCTACAGTTTCATTCGTTAACTCTGAAAAGTTACAACTGTAACATTTTCCATGGCCTATTAATAGCTCATTACTGCGGTCGCGATAGGTGACTTTAAAAATGGAATGGAATATCCATTTCATTGAACAACGTTATTTGGACACCATGAAATTTTGTGGTGCATGTTTATATTTGTATGTTCAAGTATATATAAATAAATAATCACTTTTAAAATTTTAGAATTCTTATCGTTAACATACTATATTTGTTTTCCATTTAGTATTTCAGGTTACCCATTTTTTCCCCACGATAGACACAAATAGAGCTCTAAAACAATTGAAAATAAATGAATTGGAGTTAAAGCATATTAAAATATCTTATCATATTTTCAAAGATTTTAATCTCCTTGTGTGACTAGGATTTGTTTAGTGGCAGCGAGTAGCGCGGGCAACAGACAACACAACTCACACTAATAAATGTAAATTCAGTCAGGATTTCTTCTTATTGCACATAACAAAGGACGGCTTACTGTTTATGTGCTATGGATTGTGTTCATAATAACCTCTACAATCTCACTAAAAAGTCATTTGCAATTGACATGGAGAGATACAGCGTACTCATAGTTTTATACCTTCATTTCTGCTTTATGGCTCATCGGGGAATGTAGAAAGTGACTTCATTCAAACAACTCAATGACTCTCAACAGTAAGTACTTTTATCAAGTAATTTGCTTACTCATATTTACATTTTCGTTATAGCCTCACTTTGTTTCAGCAGAATCCAAGCGTCACCTGAATCCAAATTTTAGAATTTACTAATTTCATTTCTACCACATTTTCAGTTAAACTCGAGCAATCATGAAATCTCTGTTCGCTGTTGTATGATTATGTCATGGGGTAAAACTTGATATTTCTTTGCGGGAAAATATCCCTAGTGAGAGTATGTACACACTAGAGAATCTTTTCTAATATTCATCCAGTGTTTCTTCTCGTAAGCTTTTTTTTGTTGTATGCTAGGAACCATAGTATGTACACAGAGTCGCATATGACAATAATACAAACATACGAAAGTTTAGAAAGCCATTCCATTGTACAGAATTTCTTACTTTACGATTTCCTATCTTTTCTTCATCTTTATCTGCTGTGGGACGACAACGGTGATGTTTTTATGAAGATTTCCCAGCTGGTTTCTTATTTCGAGTACTGAGTACCAGGTAAATGCCTTAGAGCTTCTAATAACTCAACGTTTTCAGCATTCAGAAAATAAATATCAACAGTGTGCACGCACATATCCCGCAACCTCACGCTTATACACTTCTACGCAGTCCACCTGTAGTGACAATGTGAAAGAACCAAAACGCTGTACGCGTACTTCTTGTTCCTACTATCAAATGTACACATGCGGACAATAAGATGCGATTCTGTGCATGAGATTTCGAGTAACAAGTGAAAATATTTAACATTTACCACACTTGCAAACGTCTACCTCTGATACAGTAATTACTTTGTGACCCGGTCAGTTCAGAGAAGAACATTGAAATGTTCATGTGATTCACATTGGATCTTTATTATCACATAAATAACAAAAAATACATAAACCACAAAGTTATTTCAAACAATGAGAGGAGACAAGTGGAGTTTGTGCAAATGTCTGTTCATTCATGATATTCAAGAAAAAGTCCCCACCACTTCTGAAGTTGACAACACTAAGTAACAACAGTTTTGAAAGCAGGCAGTTGACATTGTTGATACTTTTTTTACAAGTAAGGGTGTACTGTTTTCCCTACTTACATAAAGGTTTCTGAAGAGAAGATATATCTTAAGTATCACAACACGGAGTATTTATCAACAAGTTGCTGAACTAAAAGAGACCACTACTGTTGCCACTGACCTGAGTGGGTGGTCCTTGCCTTCATCTCATCTGGTCTAAGGACTCTTCTTTCTGCTGTGGAATCATAGTAATAGTAAGCTTGGAGTTATGAGCTAAATTAAGCGAAAAGGAGCCGGAATAGGACTGAGGCTCTAGACTCACAGTGGGAACACACAATAAGATCGAGACGCTGCTGTTTCATAGTTTTGGAAAGATTTACCTTGCCTACGCTGGCCTGCAAGCTAGTCGATGTACCAGTGGTCAAAGGCCACACATTGATTCCAAATACAATAAAGGCAAAATTCATTCAAATTCATCATTATTAAATTTATTTAGCACCCAGCCTAGCAACCCCCTTAAAATCTTGAAGATAAAAATTTAATATATATTAATTCATATGTATTAACGCCTTACCATTTAATTTAATTTTTTTCAAAGTAATGAAGAGAAATATAAAAGTTGTTATGAATTGTTGGTCACATTCAAAGATACTAGAAATTAGACGACTAATGGTCTGCTGTATGCTGGTCTTCGTTGTTAAGATTATGTAGGGAAGATCACCCACATGTATAAAACAGTCTATATATAGAAGCGCACGCGATTCTGTTACAGAATCGGATGTTTGACACACAAGTAGAACAAATTCTATTTACTTTATCACACGGGTTCGTGTTTCGAACGAGTTGGTCTATCATTATTTCATAGTTGAATGTGCTACTCCGGTACTCCATTGTAAGTGGGCCGCCTTGGGCACAAAACCGCCATCGCTGGATACGCTTAAACTAAATTCGGTAATATTTGATGTTATTACGGTTGAGATGTGACGTTACGGCGCTCAATAGGTTTTGTTATTGTAAGCGTGAGTCCAGTCACTCCACAAAACCTTTTCTCTCAACTCTTCCTCTCTCTCTCTCTCTCTCTCTTTACTTGCTCCAAGCTTTAGTAGCCGTTCTAGTCATAATGTACCTACATGCAGGCATTCACTCAATATTCCCTGTTTGAACTGTCTCCACGAGTCTCCTGTATATAGACTGTATCGTGCATAATATATCTGAATGAGGCTAGTTCGCCGACGAAATTCACGGAAACTTCCAATGTTTTGATTCTAAAGGAAACTGATTGAAGCGAGTAAGCACAAAGGTAAACTACAGGAACATGTATAAAATGGAAGAGCACAGAAGTAAAAAAAATCTCACTTTTGTAGTACTTAAATGTAACAAACAAAACAAAAAAGTTGCTCTCTGTTCTCTTGACAGAACTTGCTTCTCTTTAATTATTCACCATAGCGTATGTATATATTCCTTGTCTTGTTTCTTTGGTGTAGAGTTGGAAATGCAACGGCAGTTTCCTACTATTTAAGTAAGTAATAGTATCTCCGTGTTCATTGGTGATATACCTAAATAGTTGGTGGGTTGTTGGTGTTCCTATACATGCACGCATCATCATACTAGGAACACAAGTACCACCTATCTCACTACATATCGTACAAGTGCCTACAACTACTAATTGTGTGTACATACCATGCCTAACATTGTATACGTACTTATGTAGGTATCTATTTATGTAGGTGCACTCACTGGATGCCAATAGACCTCTTTCAAGAAGCCCTACACCTACAGCTACACCGTAAGATATACGCGTATGCACACTTTGCACACCAACAATAAAATACCAACACTCTGGGAAGTTAAGCGAAGCACTTACAAAATGTTATGTAATCAGTAACCCCTAACTATGCTTCTTTGGCTGTCTTCAACTTTGTTCTGGTTCTGCTTTGACGATCAAATGCTCAATATTTCTCTCAGCTCAAACAGCAATTCATCCATCTTTCTTGCCAATTATAAAACGATTATGCTACACACGTTACACTGTAATGAATGCCCAGCGATTTTTGCTGTAACGCACTTTTCCCTAATCCCAGCTTTGTTGTACAGAATCTCTCCCACTACGTGAACAAGTCAACCAGGTGAAGCAACACGTCTTAAAATACTTGCAGTATGCTAATACCCTATGTTGTTAGAGAGTATATAGAACATTAACTGCACACATGCATGAGTGCCGTGTTGGTTTACATATGAACTACTAGTTACATCTTGTAAGTTCTGTTGTAGAGACAGCAGCTCGAGAATAACCTAGTAATCTTTATGCATGCACGTAAAACAACCATATATTTTGTATCGAGTGGAATTAGTGAGAATGCAGATAGGAATGAGTGTTCTCCAGTTCTACCTGAGCTACTTTCTAACAATTATCCTTGTACATGAGGAAAGTGGTTATTAAATTTTTCCTCAGCTCATTTTTTACCAACTGTACACGGAACTATCCCCACAAATTGTCTCATTTCAATGCTATGCTTATAGCACAGCTATTTAAAAAGCTATTAAATCCAAAGATAATTGCCGTCTTGTGGACCATTACAAAATAAATTAAATTTGCTCGACGAGTTAGCTCTAGTAGCTAAACATCTCTTAAATTCTGTAGGACAGGTATTTTCCTTGTTTACTGTCGAAGCATTTATTTCGATGAAATGACATTTTGGATTCCGTGTTTACAGAAATGCTACACCTCAATAGAATTCCTCCAATTAGTCGCAAATTTAGCAAATGCGTGTATAAAGTTGTAAAGTGAGAAAAGGTAGAAGGCAGTCAACAGGGACATTCCATTTGTAAGTTCTGGAGAATGTTTGAGCACAGAAAGTGTCCCTTAATGGTGGAGTAATGTTTTTAATGTTGGTGGGTAGTTCTTTGTTGAGTACGTGGTACTCTGATAGTTTGTACTTGTGAGCTTGTAGTTGGAGCGGAGAGCAATGCAATGCACTGTAGATCAACTGATAAAGGGAACAAAAAATTCCATCAAACACCTTCATTGTATTTATGTAGTTTTTCTGAATGAAACTGATTGATACAAGAAAGAGGAGAGAGTGAGTGCTCTCTGAACACAGAATGAGGCAATGCAAACGGATAAAAAACGTGGCTATAATACATACTGTATAGAGTTACACAACTCTCACCCAGAGAGATACGACTATACGACTTTACATAGAAATCCAAGTTTTGTCTGTGTCTCATCTCTGTGCATGTATATACAGATATACAGAGAGAGAGAGAGACTTATAGGATAAAGGAGAGAGCCCTTTCGGTCATGTCAGCCAAGACAGAAGGAAGGCATGGAAGCAGATAGATGAGCTGCATTCCCACTCACAGCCAGAGAGCACAGAATGCATCAGACGACCAGGAAAAAAGGATGGATCTAATGTTAGTAAGTAAAGCAAAGTTCAAGTAGTTGTGTGGTAGTTTGTTCAGTTATTCTGTTACACTATCAATGCCTACTACTTATTGTTAGTTGGGCAGATGAGCAAAAGAGCCCTTGATAACTACAGGCAGCCTGTGCCCTGTGCTACTCTCGAGACCTGAAAAACATCCCATTGTAATGCCACGCCACTGCCTTAATATTATGTACACACACACAGACAGACAGACAGACAGACACACAAGCGGGGATTCAAAGTTGTACTCGACCAACCTTTCCCTAATGTAACGTAATATAACGTTGTTGCAATCGGGAGGTAATGTTGGAACTTTGTATTTCATTACACTAACAATTTTAAGTAAGTATATCCCAGCCACAGATGCACCTTGATTTCATTTCATTTCACTTTTTCAAACTCTTTGTGTGTGAACGCCCAGAAAGTGGAATGAGAATTCTTCTTCAAAGGATACTATTTAGTATCCCTAGTTACTGTTACCTACTATTCTAGTTAAATAGTTGTGTATGAGAGTAAACTGAATTTTATATAATGCTAGCTTGCTGCATGCGTCCATGTTCCTTGAAGAAAATTAAGCCCAAAGTGGTTTTTACAATGTTCCGTTTTGGAATTCAGTACTACTTACGTTAGTTCTACTCTTCTGGCTCACTGCTACCACTTCTTCTTCTTCTTCTATGTTATATAGGGGTTACAGGTAGAAACTAAAGCTCTATACCTTTTCTAAAAGTAGCTAAGCACAATTCACTTTGGTATCCGCAAGTAGTGCACGCAGTTGTTAAGTCTGGACTCGGCTACTTACTGTGTAGTTAAAATAAATGGAAATGTGGTCTGTTACATTCAAATGGATATCACAGTTCCACAGTGCGGTTGGTAGTTTTTCAAGTGAAACTCTTTTCCTTGTGTCTAATCATAGAGATACATAAAGAGAGAGGATGTGACGGTGTGACCCGCTCTGGAGGTACACTTATAAGGGGAAAGGTTTGCATTCATTTTAAGTAATGCTTGTTCTCCGTGAGCTTCCTCTGTGTGCTGTCAGTTGTGCAGGAAGAATCAAGATGTGGACCACTAGAACCCAGGAGGTCACCCAACAAAGCCTCAGCAATCGAATGAAAGCTTTCTTTCTTTAAATAAAGCTCGTAAAATATTTGAGCATAAATTGTTACTGTTTCATAAATATGCGCAGGTATATGTACTACATAGTGGATGCCAGTAGGAGTATGGTAAAGTGGGTGGATCAGATTCGATGCTTCACTGCATGATAGGATGAATACCTTGTGTTTGAAAGATTGTGTAAACCGCAGAGCTAAATATAAACGCATATAGATGCACTTCGATACGATGAATTCAAAGTTTTATTTATAGACACAAATCCTGACTTCTGATTGCCACTCAAGAGTCTGCCCAAATTCTACCCACAGCGGAACGTTTGCATAACCAATTCGAATGAAAAATAAATTTTCCTCCAAAGCCTTTTACAAAAAAAAGGCTTGTGTGCCTAAGGAGAATATGGAGAGCTAACAATTGCATGTTTCTCTGCTATAGAAGCTTCTGCTAATGATGAATTCAATTTTTATACCGATAAAAAAACAAATTCTCTGGATGGTTTTCCTTACGTAAAGGTTCTACAATTCTAGTTAATTTTTACAGTTTTTGTTAGCTGCAGGCTTTCTATCTATTTTACATATGAAATCAACGTCAGCATAAAATTAGATGGGTAATCACAGTGTATTTCTCATCATTAGAATGATAAAGACTTGCCATTAAAGACTGATCTGAAGCTGGACTCAAGACTTTGTTAGGACATGGGGGATTTACGTTCTGCTAGTAAAATAAATTCTCGTTTGAGGTTTTTGTGATTAGGATGATAATGCGGACGAAAGTGTTTGACTGAATTTATCTGCGTAGAAGACAGCGAGGACGATTTAAGACTAATTGTACTGCTAGTCGCTAATATATTGAATGTTGTGTGGTGGCTGTAGGCCTTCTTTCTATTCTTATTTAAAGATCATGTAGCATATCTGATTTAGATTAAGCCCGTGAAGCATATGTTTCTGCATGCGTACCTAAAATAAAACACGTCATCCCACAAGTGTACACATTCCAAATTTTGCATGCCTAATTTTTTACAGCTTCAAATAGTGAGTACCGCACGATAGATACTATCGCAGACTAACTAAGAACGGAAAAGGCAACAAACCGTAAGCGTCAAAGGAAAACTAGATTTGGTCATGTTCAGGAATCCTAGTTAAGTAAACAAAATCAGAAGAAATGTTTATTCCTAATCTGCAGAATATTTTCTCACGACTTTTGGTGCACATTGTAAGTGACTGAAGTCGGTATCTGCAAAGGTCAGCTGGGTCACTGATTTCAGTACGCAACTAATTTCTTGAAAGCAGCCTTGCTAATACGACACAGACTTAAAAGTTATAAAAAGCACAGGAAATGTGGTATTTCGACACCCGCAACGACTGACACATTCACATAAAAAGTTAATAAATTCCCCATACTTTTATTTTTATGTTCGTCTTATCGTCAAGAGAGTTCCGAAGTCTACCCTACTGTGCAAAAATTAAAATTTCCAACGAAAAAATGGTGACACACATGAGACGCTGGCGTTTACAACTTCAGCCAACACTACCATAGAATCGAAATCGAGAAAGTACAGCAAAGTCGAGTTTCTGTTTTCCTCTCACTCACAAGTGTGTGCAGTCGTCGTTTAAGTAGAAGTATTTTTTGCCCATTCCACTCACACAGCTACTAGACGCATCTCATAAACAAGTGTGTATAGGTAATAACAAAAATAATGGACGAGCGAAGCTAAAGAGTATTTTTTAGCTTTATGCCTGTACTAATATCTTGCATTGCGCAGCAATGTTAACTGACTCTGAGTGAGTGTTGCTTATGCTTCTTGTACAGTCGGCCCGTTCACGTTAGAAATACTTGTGAACTACCAATGAACCTGAGCAGCACTACTACAACCAAACAGAAACTCATGACGCCCTACCTGCTGCAAGTACACAGTGCTCGTCACAAAATTCTAATTTCTTTGCAGAAAGGAAAGGTTCCATTGTTAATGTCTTCCAGTGGAAGCTGACTGACTGGCTTCATGCTCACTATACATACTAAACAGATAGGCACACATTTAAATAAGCTCCTATACTAAAGTAATATTAAAGCAAGTACTACTATCTGCACACACACAGAAACCACTAACTTTACAAGCAAATATTAAGTAGTAAGTATCTGTAGTAGGCAATACGATGTGAGAGCATAATAATATTCACTTTAGCACCGTTTCTTTTACAGGACCCACCTACCTGCGACTTTTTACTACTTCAGCCAAATGAGCCTATTCCGTCCCATAAGTTTTCGTCAAAGTGAGCATTTAAATGCTCACTTAAATCCATACAACCTGACATGCTCACAATACAGATGCTTAGGTATATTACATTTATACACGTTACACAGGACAACAACATATTATGCAGAATGCCGTCCATTCCCCCAAAAGAATGTATATTTCGATTACTGCTGCAAAGGTTGGGTCTCTCTCTCTGTGGCTGCCTGGTTGAGAAACGAAGCTAGGAATCATGCATAAACAAAGGCAAAAATATATATTACTACCCAAGAAAGAACTACTACTGGTATAAACAGATATACAGATCTTAGTGTCCTGTCGTATATAAATAAAATAAAAGAAAGGAAATCTACTATAAGCATAGACGGGGCAAGGAAATGACTTCTACATACAATAATACACAACGTTGATGACTGTTTTATATTTGTGGCTTCTCAAGCTTATGATTATAGCATTGAAAATGGTTTTACGTACTAGTGTGCTCAACATTTTTAGACATGGCAATCAAAATTTACTTCACAGATTTCCTCTTGCACAAAGTGCCCTGACATGTGGCCGGGAAAATTGCAGTGCCTCTAGACAAAAACACATTTGTACCTTCACCCATGCCATGCTCATAAATTTGCAATTTGAAATGCGAAATGTCATGTTCGTCATTTCATGGATTTGTCTGATGTGAGTGAGTGAAACAGAGTCGACCTAAAAGAAATAATTATTGCTTTGTATGGTTGAGCACTATAAAGTGGCTACACATGCATGAGTAGTATTAAGGCGCTGTTAACAGCATGTACGTTTAATTTTTAATGTTCACTTACACCTAGGTGCTATGCTGCTGAGCCCACCATCGCTGCACGCTCTTACGAACGAAAACGATTTCCTATTCCTATGATGCCTGTTATTTTAAGACACCCAACTGGGGCACACTAAGTAACTTACTGAGAACCAAAAGTGAACCTAAATGAAACTATTTTCTGTGTTATTTGTAATGGCGTTGCAGTTAATTTACTTCTTTTAGGGAACGGTGCAAGTGTGCAAGTTACACGTTGACAGCTTTAACATCAAGTTTACAGCCTGTGTGTATGTAAGTAGTTGATTGATGCAAGTGATCAGTCTGTGTGGCAAATACCATCAAAAATGTGTCAACCGAGTATAGTTGATAGGGGGCCCCAGAGGACGAAATCTTATGATACATTTGATGTAACTTTGTAGCCACGAAACATATTATTCACTTTTATCACAGGTATGGGTGGGAAAAAAATATCTTACCGCCTTTGCATGCTATCACCATACAGGCTTGTATTGTTACTTTCCATAATTATGGATTATCGAGTGAATTTTGCATACAAATCCCATTATGACCTAAGAAACATAAGAATACTTGTAACTGGGCCAGAGCATTATTGTCGTGCATTAGCCACAAAACAGCTTTCACTCTCCTTTTCCTTATATCAGTAGATATAGTTACGTGTATAGTGCAGCAGCGTTCATGTAAACCGCCAGCGGTCGTTAGAATTTACAATGACGCTATTGCGTCAATGGAAACTTCATACGTACAGATATATTATCTTCATATGCTGCTCTTATTTTTCATTCCTCATTAAATTTGACGATCAGAAGAAAAAAGTCCTTTTGAGTTTCTTAGCCCGCCTGGCTTGTTGAGAGATGTAGCGACTTCTTTGTGTGCCGTTTATCAAACGAAACTCTTGCAAGAACTTTCTGCGAATATTATTATGAATCCTTGTAGCTTTATGTGTGCAATACACAATCTTATATATGCGAGAGAGAGAGAGAGAAGGGGGTAGCCAGAGGTGCATATGAAGACACAGGCTTTATATACCGTTGAGCACACGCTGTACATAGTAATTACTAGAATGTAGTCTATAGTGCTTGTGCAGTATAATGGACGGGGTACATGTTGAATAGAGGAGCGACATCAAAGGGCTTCCAGTCACATCACTAATACCATGTGGCTGCATTCTTTATACTGTGATGAGTGTGTGTATAAATTATTAACTTTGATAACGACGAAAATTCCATTTTTCACTTTTGATAACATATTTTTACTTTGGCTTCAAGTCCCAGATAGGAAAAGACGTGTGTGGGCGACTAAGAATTTCTAAGAGTATTGATTTTGACTTTAGTTCGAATAGTTTCTCAATTCAACTTTTCAAGTTCCAATACATTCATATTATATTGTGAAAACATTCGCAGACATATAATGAGTAGGAACTGTTCTTGTGTGGAACTATTCAATTCGAATTTATTCTTTTAGCACAAGAGATGCTGGGGGAAACTTTACTCCTCCAGTCACACGGCTACACTAATAATAGTAGGTAATAATAATAATACTAATAAAAGTAGGCATTCATACAAATATTTAGAATTCAGAGAGTAGCGGGCCTTGAAGAATGAACGCAGCAGTAGCACAAGTGGAATTTATTATCGAAATTTTTAGCTAAATGAATGTAAGTATACGTAGCTTATTAGTAGGCCGTCCATATTTCTATGTAAATACGTGTTTTTGTAAATAGATGTTACGCAATCGGAATGTGTACTTGATTTGAATGTTATGTGATGTAGGGAAGGGAAACTTTGCCATCATCAGCATTTCTTTTATGCACAAGTTGTGCCACTGCTTAACGTGTAAAAGTGTACGAGGGAATGAATGAGCCAGTAAAGTACTATTAGCATGGAGCTGTGCGGATGAAGAGGGAGAAGGTTGCTTGACTCTCTCGTTGGTTAGGTGAGAGTGATTGTGATTCCATGTATTACTGACTGTAAGTAAATAAGTAGTGTTTAGTTTCATACTTTGGTTAACTATAGAGTGGTTAGAATAGGTGGCTTGAGCAATTTACTCGCTCTCTGTTTGCTTGCCTAAGTACTTTGAGATAAATTACCCAAGATCCTTTGCTTAGTCAGGCATACCGTTTTGTTTTGCTCTTTTCTTTATTTTCTTTCCTTACCTTTCTTCCTTCCACCCATGTACTTTGCTCCCTTATCCATTCCTACTGTGTAGTACATACGTAAGGTGAATATAGGCATTGAGGCAAAGGAAATGCTAATATATAATAAGTATAGGAGCCTTTGGCCTCTCTTTCAGCTTTTTGGCCTGGCTGCTGCCGTGTCTTTGAAATATTCTCAGGTCTGCAAAGGAAACTTAAGGTGAACCTGGACCTCTCCTAAAATACTTTGTAGCCTTTCACAAGAAGAAGAGAGCAACTTATGATACAGTTTTTCATGGTGGAAGGATAGTGAGAGAGACACCGTGGAACAGATTTCGGCAGACTGCCGCATACTTATGAATGTTTGGCTGTTGGCCCACCTTTTGCCTCTTTACCTGAATGCACACCTTTGTACTCGGTTAAATAAATTCTCCTTACATCGAGCACACTACTTAAACGGCTCAAATGTCCCTACATAATGGCGAATGTTTGTATGTTTTCCATACAAACTTAAAGCAACAATACGCGGATGGCCTCCTTCACCTTTTAATACTACTATTACTCTTATTTCCGTCCTCGCAATTACCAACACAGTTTATTTGAGTACACAGACACATTTCAGAAGAAGTACATACATACTTTTAGACAAGGTATGCTTCGGCAGGAAAGTCTATAGTCAGATAGATACATTGGCCCGTTGTCCACATTGAATGGAGAGCAATGGAGAGAGTGGGACGAATGTTTTTAAGGTGCTCTCTGAAATTCTGCCTAGGAAAACTAATAAATTACAGTAAACAGCGTAATTTAGCACGTTGCAAAAAATTGGATTTTAGAACTGGTTAGAAGAAGTAGCGATTCTGGAGCTGTCTTGCTTCGGAGAACTTTTCAATGGCACTATTATAAGTGAGTGAGTGAGTGTAGAACAGCAGGTGGAATACAACTAAAAGCAGTCAGATACTTAGTCCTACCGATAATAATGTGAAAGTAATGGTGCAATAGGGTTACACAACTGCCAGCAGCCTCTACGACAAGGTGCTCTCACATCACCAGAGCCACAGAGTGAGGTGAGCAGCTCAGTTGACAAAAGTAATAAGGTAAAGAGTTTTCTTATTACACTCGTAATGTCTTGTGACACGACCTGCAGGATATTAACTCTTTTCCACTGCCATCATGTAACTTACATATTGTACTTGTTACCACGTACTTACAAATAGTACATTTTACACACTCAACGTGTTACTACTTGCGAATACCTACGGCGACAATAAATGCACGCTTCCAATATTATTGAGAAAACTTTACACCATGTATCTCATTGTCAATGAAATTCTACCACCTAAATCGTCTTTCGGTACAATTTATCCCTATTTACAGTACACTCATCAGTTAACGCTGTATATGTACTGGTAATAAGTAGCAATAAATTGTAAAAGATCCTTACTAATGTCTACACTAACAATAGAATGTTTTAATTGACCTGTAATTACCTTTCTTATTTCCTATTTAGACTACTTTTTTTAGTGGTCTTACAAAATTCCCTCCTATTATGTAACCAACGACTGAAGGTTGTCCAGGTGTTTTGTATCGTGCGTGATGGCTAGACAAAGACAGGTAGTAATGAAAAGACCTTCCCTCTCACTTTATATGAATTTCACCTTGTCTTGATCGACTGGATAAATACAATGCAACGGATGGATACACTAACAAATTCTATTTTATATAAGAACATGTGAAAGAACTGTAAGCGAAAGTAATTCAAAAAATTAAATGCAACACATTTTGTAATTTTTATATGGAATCCATTTGATGGTATTGAGTTTAAACAAAAGTTATATATCAGAGTTACCACCGGTCGCTGGGTGATGTGAATCTGGTGTTTTCGGAAGTTTCGTAAAAACCTAATTCATTCCTGAGCTCATAGGTACTCATTATTGGTAATGGAGATTTTCTTCACTAATATAACACCGAAAGTAGCAGTTAGTAGTTACAACAGATTTTTGTTTGCCAATTTTATAGAAAAATAGCCATAAAACCTTTTGTAGATGTAATGCTATGTGTGTTTAATGCCCTAACAACAATAACAACTGAGAGTAAATTACGTGGTAGATTACCTATAACATTTCACTAGAGCATTTTTTCACTTTGTGAGAAAATCCTTCGATTTTCAACCGTAAGGGCAAATAGTGGATGAAGCTTCCACGTTACGACAGTAATGAAGGTTGTGGATAGGTCCTCAAGACATTAATGTATACCTGTAAAGGGAAGATAGGATAGGGCCGAATTTGTAATAATGGTGAACGGAACATAAAGCTAGATAGAATAGGAAAATGAGTGCACAGAAAATGTAAACAGAAATACCTAGTGCGTATTGATGCAGAATACTAGTACTAGGTCTTGCTCATTGAGCAATGTATGTATACATAGGGAGACTTGGAACGTTAAATTTTCGATATGACTATTTAAGCCTTAGCGGTCTTTTTATTACCAAGTAGGAGTCTGTGGCCCGATTGCCAATGCCGTGCCGCCGAGATTTCTAAAAGAAAGGTCGTTATGAAAGTAGTTCTATTTCATCATAACCATCGTAAACCACCAGTGCTTATTTATTTAGCGATTACCATTGTTATTATTACCCTTATAAATGGCTGGCTTGGTTCCTAGAGGAGGAAGGTGGTCCTGACTCATTCCACTCGACCATGGCCATATGTACATACTGTTGCATTGTGTACCTACTACTGTGCGAGAGGGAATTCGGCTGACAATGAGCATCCGCTCATGCACTCGCTCCTGCTTTGAACAGGAACACAGAAAGAGACTGTTGTGTGTGTTGTGTGTGTGTGCGCCTTGCCTTCTTGAGATTACAGACAACGACATTTCTTGCCTACATTCAATTTTCTCGCTCTTCCTTTCCGAGGACTAGGACGAGCCATCCATCGTCAGACTGGAGAATGTACAATGAAAACACTCAAGAAACGTTGTGTAAAGGCGAGAAACCGGAACACAGTCATTGTTCTCAGTCGATTCTTTATTTTCAATACAATGCTACAATAACATCCATATATACAATACATTTGCTATACTAAGACCTTAGCTGAATCTACTCGAGAACCCATTCAAATTACATAGAGACACTTATTCAAAGGCTGCCTCTCTCTCTCTCTCTCTCTTTTACTCTGCAAACAAAATATCCAATACAGAGACTTGTACATACATTGTCATATAAAATGTAAGACGCTTATTATTATCATAATTTTACATTTTAGCACGTGTATTTTTGATGTGACAGCATAATAACCTCTCTGATGTGTTAAAGTCGCTACGTGTAATTTGTCACCGTTGTAGCCAACTAGGGCTTAACTACTTACGACTACAAAGTCTGTTCACATACTCACAACGATGCGTGTGCTACATTTGTAATGCATTTTTAGGTGCGATATGGAATTAATTCCAGAATCCGGGTTCCCATCCAGGAAAAGGAGAGAGAAAAAAAGTTGAATATCATGTTAGAATTTTATACAAGAAAGACGTGCCCAACACATTTCAATATTCTATTCAAAGCACCAATCTACCTTTTGAATTGAATGAGAATGCAATAGTGAGAAATTATACTCGTATAAAAATGCTGTGTATGAGACCACTGTCACCAGGAGCATTCAATTTGGACAGATTAATTGTGCACCCTGGCATTTGCAACGTGATTACTTTTTATACGATTTAAATTAACGGAGTTTTGTGACGACATCATAAAGCAATGTGTTAGCTAAGTATAGGCGCGATCTGTCAGCGACTGATTTTAGATTATTATATCGAAAATTGAAGCTTCGCATGAATGAGTTTGCGTATAAAATGTTTCTTGAATTATGGAACATGAGATGAGGGTTACAACGAATCGTAATTTGTACATGGGACAAAGAAAATGTGTTTCACTATTATATGTACCATCTACTGTGTAATGTAATAAATTACATTGCTAAAGTCATGAAGTACAATTTATATAGGGAATTCTACTTGCGTGTATCTGTGCTGTTGATGCATTGGCAAAGTTTAGGCTGCTGGCGGCTGTGGCAAATGACTTACATTAAGTTGGTCGCTGTGTCAGTAAATAATTTTCAGGTGCGGAGAAAGGACCTTCTGTTCTGGTTTAGTATCGATTGTATTATCAATATAATACATTAGCAAGTAGTGCATATAGCGTTCTTGCTTTCAGCAATCGATAGAAACTTTCTCACGACTCAATTTAAATAATAATCCTCTTGACGATGTGGATTATCGGCATCAATTGAGATAGCAATAAGATTTAAGCCTATCACACCTTGGAGCACTTCCAGGCTAACAACTTTGCCATTTACACAAATTTATTCCTAAAACGATACAATGTGAATATATCAAGATTTGTTCAGACAACCGTTAATATCAAGGCAAGTAAAACTATTTTCCTCGTGACCATAGATGCACGCCAACCGGTTGGATCCAACCTCCAACCGTCCGGAGGTTGGCTGGTTGGCGGTTAGAATAAAATTCTTCGGTTGGAGGTTGGTGGCTGGATTTTATTTGGTTGGTTTGCTATTGGCGGTTTGTTTGGTCGGTTGGAGGTTGGCTTGTTGTCGGTTGGATTGAAAGTTGGAGGTTGGCCGGTTATCGGTTGTATTGAAAGTTGGAGGTTGGCCGGTTGGCGATTGGATTGAAAGTCTCCGCTTGATGGTTGAATGCAAAAGTGTGCATCTTTAATAACAATTGCTGCTAGAATTTTCATAATTATCAGTCTCTTAAAATAAATATAATTGCGCTTAGTACTTATATACGATTAAAATTGTTAAAAGTCGTCCCTGATGCTTTTGCCATATTGATGCATAAAGTGATACATACAAAATAAGAATTGTGTGCATTGGGATGACGATGACAATGAATGATTTGATGATGACGTCATTGCAGGTGAATCAGGTGAATCTTTCCGGTATGACGAAGTTGCATTAATCTTTTCATTGCATTGTATGGACGCATGAATTCGTCTACTTATCGTGGTACATCAATGACACCACAGTCAATTGGTAAGCAATAAAATTTGTTTATTAAGGTACTACTCAAAAACAATGGATTTAGTCGAGAACGAGTCATCCATTTAAGTCCAAATTACATCTAATATTTACTGTCTATAGTTGCTGTTGCTATATAACCAAGCAAACCTACACAAGAATATTCCATTGAAGACCCACGGCGTTTTGTTGTGTAAGCACAACTAAAACATACAGCACACATCTAAGGCCCCGATTCCAGTTCCTCATGTAGGCTAAAAAATGAATGTTTAAATTTTAAAAATTAACAATTTTGTTAACAATTTTAAATTGTAGAATGATTTTGGCCATTATGTTTTTTTTAAATGTGATGTTGGGCATGGAGGATGTAATTATTTTAAAAAATTAATAGGCGATTGAGCTGGTAGCGAACTCGTAGAAGAACGTATACCAAATATGAAGTGTTTAGCTCAAATATTAGAGTTTGTATTTTGTATGTTGGTAACAGACCGAACGACCTGTCGAACGCATAAAGAACGCATAAAGCCTCTGGTCCGAGTTACTCGGGTGCGTATAAAAATGATAATATTAATAATATCAATTCATAATGTTTCAATTCATAATGTGTTTGGTAGATAGGCCGCTCTACTTTAATTGTTACTTAAATTTAAGTTGTACTCGGACATCTGTAATACCACTCTAAGCGGGAGACGTTCCACTGCCACACATTTCTTAGAAAGAATGGTCTTCAAGAGGAATTATTTCGTCTAACAAACAGTTATTAGTAAAACTTTAACAGGCAATGTTTGTTTTGTACACCTAAACCTTTACTTATCATAAAATAAATAATACAGATTCATTTTCCACTCATTTAATATTTTCCCAAGATTATAAGATAAATAATTGTGCAATCCAAATTATACAACTCCTTCTACCCATCTTCAAAAATGAAAATTCATTAAGAATGTCATATGTTGTGTACCTTACAAAAGTAACAACTATCCATAGCGGTGATAAAGAAAGGAAGTGGAGCAATAATTGTTAATGTCGTTTTACAATGGATCGTAGAAAAAAGGCTGGTGAAAAAACATTATTCCCTATGTGATGAAACACAATTGAGATTAGGATAAGGCATCATTTTACCAGGTCTGTATGTTACAAGTCTAATTGCAGGTGTTTCCCATTCTTACAATTGACTATAGAACAGTGTAGTAGAGGGCACTCACTCAGTCCACATCGGTTCAAGTGTCTAGTCCATAACAATTGAAGAGAATTTGGTTGTATTTAAGTACTGTGAGTGCGTCGCCTCGTAATAATAGTAAATGTAGCCAATGACTTCACAGATTGTTAGCCTTTGCTTAGAGTGTAGGGATGTCTTCAGATGCTCGGTACACATACAGTGCACAAGATCCGCCACAACGAGACGGGAGAGAGAGAGAGAACGAGAGGAAAGACAGAGGGACAAAGTAATGAAAATGAATTCGTTTTTGACATGAAAAAGGGTTTCGACTGTGAGACGGATATACAAGTTGCCCCTCTATATACGGAAAGTACACAGCTGTAATTTGACTTTATGTTATATGCATGCTGTCATTTCAGAAGCTCTTCACTTTTTCACTCATCCATTGCATCGAGTCAAGTCCAGATTGGAAGAAGAACATGCAGACCGAATGCTTTCATACAACAGTAACACGTACTGTCTTAATGATGTGCTCCTCGAACACTAACGCACACAGCCAAACGGTGAGTAAAAACTAAAATCTGCCTCTACTCTGGCTGCCTGTCTCTCTTCCATCTCCCTCTATGACTCTTGAGCCACTTACGAATGTACACTAAATATATACGAGAATGAAGCCATGCAATGTCAAGCAACTATTAGGAACAAGACCAATTTGTCAAACGAGTCTGTCTCTATCTGTCCTGCAGCTAAACAGCAGAGGAAAGAGCGGAAGGGAGACCCTTATTATTTGTAGTGACAAAAGTGGCATGACATTCAGAGAATTTTAACCGAGCTTGGTGTGTAAGAAAATCATTCATATCTCACATCAGACGAGAGAGAGAGAGAGAGAGATCGGCATCAGCACCATGCACACAACAACTGCACATCAACATCCCACATTGTCTGTGTGTAGGTGTGTGTGTGTGTGTGTGTGTGTGTGGAGAGAGGGAAGTCTCATTTATTCCCTTGACACAGTCATTGCAACATGCAAAGGGGAAGATCCGCATCCTAATGAGAAATCTGAAGGATGAGTAAATGGTTTACCGAACTCAATCACATTTGGTTAGCGAGTTTATTAACTCAACGACTACACACCAACAACACAAATACACTTTCAACAAATAGTGCACACAGAACGTTGGCTTCTTGCAAATTTCACTGAGCACAGAGAAACTTTTACTATTTTTTCCCACATGCTGTTACTTGTGAGTATGAAGGGAAATTTTACGGTTGGCCACCAATTTCACATTCATTTAAAGTCTTCTTAGCCTGTCTCACACAGCACATTCTACTTTTCACCATCCAACTACAAATGCTAAATCGATCAAGTGTCCTTTCGGACAAATTAACAGTAATGCGAAACTATTAAAGCGTCTTTATGGCGTTCGGCCGCGAATCTTCGTGTGCGGAAATTTGGCCGCTCACAAGTCCAAGTTGACTGGAACTGAAATGAAGGAACATGGTCTTTATTGGTTTGTGGAGCCGTAAATTGAAGACTCTATTTGGTTGTGGGGTAAATTGCAGGAGCAATCGGACTCAAAATTATATTTTGTGGTAGTTGTGTAAAAGCCTAAAGTCATTTATGTTCCGTTCTGTCTACACAGCACATGGCTGTCTCTGCTAAATTGAAATCCCAAGTAATCCAATCGAGTGCCATGGCGTGGCAGGAAGACTCTGCTGAAACGAAATTGTCTACCTATAGACCTGCATCTACCTATACACACGGTCCCTCCCACAGATCGCTATACTCCAAGGAGCAATTTTGATGCCCACTCTGAAAATTTCAACAGACATTTAAGTAATTTATAAATGATAATTGTGATGGGATTCGCAAAAGCTTGTTATCATGTCCCAAAGCTTGATTTTGCTTGCTGAGCATAGTAGCTGTGCCTGTGCTGTGGCTTCTCCCCCTGCAATATGTAAGTAGATACTGTAGTAGTACATACTGACACACTACCTACCTACCTACCTACCTACCTACACATTACAAAGTACAATTCACATCACTACCGACTACCACCACTCCTACATATAAAAGATATGAATAAATTGCCTAGTTCTTATGAAATAGTATTTGTAACTCTTACGTGTCTATTCATAGCTGCTAACTTCTATTGTAGTGGTATTAGATTGTAGTCATATGTAAGCATAAGTTGGTTATGATAGCATTTATATGGCTCTACTAATTAGTATGCTCCTATATAGGTAGCTATAATCATAAGGCAAATGTGTATACTGTAGGATACAAATAGAGTCAACTTGTCCGAAGGAAAGTGCATTAGATGGGAAGTGAAGTGAGCCGAACTGGAGAACGTAACAATAAAGGAGGAAAAGCAGTGCAATGCAATCAGATGGGAGGTTCCAATCCAAGTAGACAGACAGACAGATAGCTCTCTAGCTACTTGGAGCATCAGGAGAGATGTGCCATTACAGGACATGCATTTGGGAAAGGGTACCTTATCTAATTCTATAATAAATTACTGATATATAGCCGCCGAAGACTCATTAGTCCAGGAGACGGTGGCACATACAGCCACCAAGATGCCCTAATAGTTTATAGTGGCGGTGGTGATGGTGGTGGTGGCGGTGCTGGAGTGAGTACTTTGCAGTGTATAGTCACTTTGTCTGTGGACGAAGGTAGAAGCACATTCCCTGTCTGTAGGTAGAATTGGATACTTAAACTTCGGTTGAGTACACTAGAAATGATACTGATGAACGACCCTCTAAATGCTACATATCATTTTACATTGAGTCTAAGTGGGACTTTAGTGCAACTCCACTGCTGCTCGGTAACTATCCATCCATCCATCCACAGTGCTAGGTACACGAGACTCGCAAATAGGAACGGATGCATGCAGACAGATTGGATTGGATCATTCACTATGAGTCCAACTTGGAAAGTTGAGGAATCGGATACCAGGCAGTCTCATAATATATGCCTAGTAGGTTCTGTCTGTCTGTTTCTCTGGCTATTTTATACGATCACTAAAGCTTTTGCAATGCCAGCCATGGAGCTACAGATTCTTATTTGCCTTCCACAGCCTTCCTTTATTTATGTAGTCACACAGCCAGGGATGAAATTCCGTTGACGCAATAAAACTTACCGATGAAATCAAATGCAATGATACGGAATAAAATTAATTGATAGCACGACAAAGATGAAACAGAAACAGATAATGGGATCACTTAGCCACCCGCTTATCTCTAACAAACTACCCGTCAGCTAACCAACTCCCGTTTTATGGTATTACTATGCAATACCTGATTTTACTGTTCCCTACAGCAGTACACTATATATCATTCCATTGCCCTATGTTCTTCGACTAAACACCTTTAGGTGCTTTTCAATGTGATTTCATTCATTCAAATACAAGCTCTATTTCTGTTGCAAATATTTTGGTGAAATTTTCTATTGAGTTGCAAATGAATTTCAAATTCAATTATTCAATTTTGTCAGGAATCTTCTAAATATCTTGTCGACATCTTTAGGAAATGCAAGCATTATTTAAGACTCTTAGGTAATTCAATAATCTTGTTATACATTTTAAAATTTGACTTTCTTCGTCTGTTTTATATTGTACACCAAATAAATCACGCAAGCAGTTAGACGCAAATACAGTTCGAATTTAAATTGTTACCTGATTCATTTTTTAATAAATGTACAGAATCAAAAATAATTGATGTATGCTTTTTACGGGGACCTATGCTTTAAGAATTCCTTCGTATTGTGATTCACTTTATAAGTGATAGTGGATGAGGTGATGAGATTAATTTATTTACTCTACAGATGCTAAGATTGTAGTTGTCAATGCATATAGAATGTATATTTAGAAGTATCTTCATTGAAAGCTTGAGAAGACATTCGTCACTGCTCATTTACATACACTGCAGCAGGAACATGTAATATAAATATAATATCTATACATACAAATAGATAAATAGGCGAGAACAAAAGAGATGAATGAAGTGAGGTGCATGTACATAGTATGTAGCTTTGGAAGTGTAGAAGAGGAGTTGTCGTGTTTTGTGCTTGCATTAATATGCATAGAGGCTACGTCATTCTTCCACTTGGTGTGATCAGTTAGGCTCAGCATTTCTCTTAGTCAGTCAGTGAATTTGTAGTCTGACAAGAGAGCGGGGTGAGGAAAGATGCGCAGGGAAGGTGTGTTTCTAATGGTGGGACGGAGGATTATAATGGAAGACTAATGACTTTGTTCTAATCCATCTCCAGCTTTTCTCCTCGTCTCAATGAATAGGAATAAACTATGTACTCTGCTCAACACAAATAAACATCTGAGCCTCTGATATTCCACCGTACAGCTCTCTCTCTGTGACTGTGTCTCTGTATTCGTCATCAGCCGTCATCTGAAGTGTGATTGCTACTGTCAAGATGAGAATCACTTACAGCTGAATTTCTCAATCATTTCAGAATCGACATTTATTCATTTTCCTCTTAGTATATACCTACACGTGTAAACACTACGCTATGCATTGACGGTCTGAAGATTCTGTTGAATAGAGAAAGCAGTTTTTCACACTTGCTTGGATTGGATGTTGAGGTGAGTGTTGTTTAGTGAGTGCAAGATTTTTATTCTCATGTGCTGGGTGTACATACAAGTCGTCCTATCACTGTTTGTGGGGAATTTAATCAGAGACATTGCACATTTGAAGGTGAGAGCGCGTAGTTACATACAATGCGCTTTGCTTTACTTTGTTCTTGGACTCGTTTAGTTTGCAAATCAATAGAATAAAAAGAAAGGGTGAGGAAGAAAGAAGAAGAAAAGGAGGGAGTTAGTTAAGGAGATGGAGAGAGAGAGCGGAGAGTGGAATGAATTCACCGGATGAGATATCGGATGTGCAAAGCATGGCTCACCCAACCCATGGTGTATTTATATACGTGGCAGTGCTCAGAGAAGTCGTTGGAACTACAATGTATATATTATGACACTCGACTCGCCCACTATACATAGTATATACAGTTTGCATGTAGAGAGGTGCACGGTGGTGGTGGTAGTAGTAGTTGAATAGATTGAGGGGCCTAATGGCAATCTCTATATTTAAATTGTCTACCATCTACACACATAAGATACCATACTAAATATTATTTCTAAAGCTTATTCTTCCTCGGTGATCTCTTTACGTACTTACTGGGAGCTGGTGGAAGAGTATAACCTTTGGAGTAAAACGACCTTTCTATGCAGATTGAAGGGAGGAGGACGAGGGTGCGAATTTTAATGTGAATCTTTATTCAAAGTAGAAAGCAGTCTTTGAGTATTTTACACTCTCTACATTCTACCAGATAACTACTTTGTATTATTCGTAGTTAGGTACGCGTGTCTCGTTAAGACTTCGTTTTCCTTATTCACAAAACGTAATTCTAAACTATCAACTATATTACTCTCGAGTTTCTTCTGTCTTAGCGGAGGAGCAGCCGGGAAAATCGACATCAGCCAGAGACCGTGTCTGCCTGCCCACCATTTCTTGTCTTAATCCCAATTCCATTTACGAATCAGCGTCAACAAGACACACAGGGCACCGTTGCATATTCTCCGCACTCTCTCCTCTTACTTATCATCCGTCAATTACCTTTTTCTAATTGTTTATCTGACTACATTTACATTCCATCTTGTCTTCGTGCTCTCTCTCTCTCTCTCTTAAAATTTCAGGGTATATATACATACACTCTATAAATAGAGAGCTACTCAGGACGGAAAACTGCTACTACGAGTCTATTCTCATGGATTAATAAGTATTACTAGTAGTTTGCCCATTCCATCTTGTTAGCGGCAATTATATTTCAAACATTATTCCGGGCAGCTGTGTCCATAGTTGTAAAACACAATTGTAAAAGTAATCATTAAAACAGTTTTCCTGTGAAAAGCTAATTGTAGCTTTATTGGATTTCCGGAAAAGCTGACTTACTCCTCGGCAATTAGCTCCGGAGTACACACAACATGTATCCAAGCGTCTTTGGTGGGAATTGGGATTATTGTACAGGACTTCCTTTGCTTTTCTTCCGCTCTTCATTCGCCACTATTCCACTCACAGAGAGACTTCATGTGCGGACATGAAGAGTGGAGAGGAAGCCGGCAGTAAAGTCACAAACACATTGTAAAATCAAATGCAGAGTAGCTACTCTGAAATGAATAGCTAGTATTTACAGTACACTGAGCACATATTTAGCTACGAGCTATGTGCACAACGTACGAATAATAAGTCTCTCTAAATTCCCTATTACTTATATGGTGCAATTGTGCATTTAAGAGAAGATACACACTAGAAGACATTTATTAGCATAGCATAACGTAATTGTTAGGCATCCCACACACACAAACACACACACAATGTATCGGAGTGCATCGTAGACAGATAATAATAATGATAAGGATCCGAAACGATGTTTCCCACGTTTAGCTGCTTTCTGGTGATGTTGAATGAGCGAGCTTTAGATAACCCAAACCCTTCTTCTTCTCCTTCTTCTACTTGGTCGTCGTCGTCGTCCTCTTCTTCCCTGATGTGTCTTTCTTGTGCCTGCAATAGCGTTTTACTTTTATGTTTTGCATCCAGTTTACAATTTCATTGGATGCAGATAACACTGAACTGTAATGCTTTTCCTTTTGATGTGAATCTGTTTACTGTGGATCCCATTGCACTGCTCCTCCACTCGAAAGTAAGCAGAAGAACCTACTTGAGTGGAATGAAATAGAGAATATTTCGTCGGCTCCACACACACACACACAGACACACACACATGGCACTGTGTTACATCTTCCTATTGCTTAGATGGGTCGTTGTATTTGTACTGCGTGAACGGAGAACCTTCAGTTTGTTTGTGTGCATACATTGAAATGATGTTGTCATTTAATCTACAATAAATACAAGATTTCCTACACACTCAACTACAACATTACAATGCATGGCTTGTTTGCTTTCCATGCCAACCTATGTTATATACTAATAAGTACCAATACTCCCATTTCTACCATGTGCTCGTCCAAGAAACTTTGTTTCTTTTCACTGTATGTTTAATTGCGCA
This sequence comes from Plutomurus gul, assembly GCA_019776185.1. Classification (NCBI taxonomy): domain Eukaryota; kingdom Metazoa; phylum Arthropoda; class Collembola; order Entomobryomorpha; family Tomoceridae; genus Plutomurus; species Plutomurus gul. Next base: position 29,181 of record JABASC010000034.1, on the reverse strand, counting down.
TAGGAGACATGAGTGGTTGTGGGTGCATCTTCTTTTGAAGCAGTACGGTATGTGTGGATAAATGCAGTGGCCAAGCAAATGGTAACACTGTCCATAGATCAGTGGAAATGTATATGAAGAAAAAACAAATGAATGCACAGTGTGTGTGGAAGGGTGCGATTAATACAACAGATAATTGATACACATTTGTGGTTAGTTATTTTAGTTGGGGGGAGTGTCTGTGCTGGAGAATATTAAATTCTCACATTTGCTCTCGAGTGTGTTCAATGTAGGAACAAAAGTAAAAATACATAAGCAGCATTATAAAGTGCTTGGTTGTATTCTGTAAATCATTTGTACACTTCTTGAAGCATCGTGAATGTGTATACTTAAGTATACACATTCTAGCAGACAAAAGACACATGTAGTCTGTTTTACTTTGTGTAGTGAGGTACAAACTACTAGTATGTATGTAGGTATCTCTGAAACCTCTGTTTCCTCTTGATAGCAGGTTTATTTGTAACCGTATGATCTGATGTTTAGGAATTATAATGCCACATTCGTTTATCTCATTCTACACTTTATCTTAATCTTAAATCATCTTAAAAAGAAATTAATTCTTGTAGAAATGACAGTCGGCACTTTGTTTCTCATTCCGCTCCTCTCCTCTTCTTCTCTCTCTCTCTCTCTCTCTCTCACTCTTATAAGTTCATAGGGGGACAGAGTGAGCCACAGAGACGGTCTGCCCTCCAGATATAAATTATACGATATAGGAAACTTAACTACTAAATAGCTCTTCTCATCTGGTACACTTGTCGTTGTCGTTCCACGAGATAGATGCAACATTTCCTCCGCCGTCCTACACTTCTTGCATGTGCATCCAACTCTGTTTGTGAGATTCTTTGTTGTGGTAGCATCTTGTCACGTTATATTGTGTGCGCTCACGATATCTCGGCTCTATTCTCCGTCCCTCTACTGCGGTGGTTATGTGCATCCAGCGAAATTCTATGTGGCCTTATTTCGCTGTCCTTTTACATTCATTTAGCACCAAACAGATGCTTTTCCTTTTCCTTGTAATTATTTTTCATGCGAACTATTGTTCTATCTATATTAGAAGCTACTCAGGGTTCTGTGGTGGTGTACACAGAGAATCAGTCGGCTTCGAATCGCGGTCTCTGTATTTATTTTGGAATTCTGTGTGTTTGTAGGTTCGCATGGGTGTTGTGGTGTGGGACGAGGGAGTATGTTTTGAAGCCCATGGATTTTTCACTCCATTTTTCTCCTGTTCCCCATATAAGCTAGATTAATGAACTTTCTCACTATTTCTCAACGTAAGGTGAGCTGCTTTATATGCTGGCTCCGTGCACACAAACTACTAATATGTATTTACATGATGCCTGTCTCAAGTATCTGTGGCTGTCTCACTGGTTCTCTGGTTTACAGAAACAATGGTGGTGCGAGTGCGTAAGTAGCATGCAAACATGCACTTTTGGCTAAGATGTTAAGACCGTGAGCATCTGTACACAGAAACTAGCAGAGAGCATTCGAGGACATCTACATGAAACAGTGAGTCGAATACGTGGGCGATGATCTCTGAAAGTGAAAGTGAAATCTTGCGAACGTAAATCTAGTCGTTTCATCACCGCCAAGAATATCCTAATCCTGCAAATCCTATCAAATCCTTCCCACAACTCGTCCACCACAAGACTTTCTACTCCACTCTATTACCAAGTACTCTCAGGTGCGCTCCCATTTCCAAACCGAAAATTTCCGCAACACCATGTCTACTATTTATATGTATTTCACAAATACAATACAGGTATTCCTAGTTCTTGGAAGAATCTCATGTCAGCTCCTATCTCTACTAGTATGAACCTACATTCAAGATTTCTATCTGACCACTATTTTCACAAGCATGTCACTTGACATTACATCTCGTTTTTTCCTGTACTATTACTATCGTGTATACGTTGCAGCGTTCGTTGCACTTTTTTCTGTATTCCTGAGCTGCTGCTTCAGCAAAGCCATTTAATTTAAAAGTGTCCAAAAGTGACAGTGAGTGAAAGCAATGGAGACGGAAAAAGATTCCTCCCGAGGAGCTGTTGTCGGGTGAGATTCACCAAAATCCCACAACGCCACACTTTTCGAATAGTTACAGATAAACTGAAAAGCAATCTCTCGCCCCCACCTACTATTCTGCACACAATAAAAGATAAAATTTCAACTCGAATGGTAATTTGTAAAACAGTCACTCATTGTTGTAAGTTCGATGCAAGCCGGAGGAAGTGTAATACAATAGTAGTATTTCCATTTGTTAACGTTTTGTAATGATTTTGATTATTTTTCTAGCAGTCCTCTTTTCAACATGTGTACAAAAGATTTATCGGGAAAAGGAAATATTAGACGAAAAGCTGTATCTAATTTCATGCATAACTTTGTAAGATAGAAATTCATTAGCGGCATTCGTTTTCAGAATTCTTCACAATTATAAGGATGAGTAGGTTTTGCCCGTGGGTTTTATGGTGATATTAGGGCCAGGTTTGTAAGTATCTCGGCTTATTTTACTCGCTGCGTACACGAATGGCTGACTATCTGTTGTTTTCCGGGAATATGTATTTATACTTCCGTGCCAGTTTTGCGAATGGTGCTGTTAGCGTGACGCTGTGACTCGTCTGTGTACGCGATTGTTTTTTGTGCGAGCAGTTCTGCCTCTTTGATTTCGTGGATGCTATGTAATGCACACGTTATGTACATATACTCCATGCAGTAGTAAGTACCTACTAGTAGTAATAGTGGTGTGGTGGTGGTATTTGTTGGGTGCAGGGCCCAATGAGTCTGTAGATTGTACTGTCGGATTTTTGTTGCAAGAACAGAGTCGTTTGTCGGTTAACTGTTCAACATGCGTCGCCAACTTTGGTGGCATGTAGTACACAGCTTTGTATGCCAAAGTGATGAGGAGCAGAGGGAAGCGCTGTGCTGCAGCTCTCGAGAATTATGGCCTGTTGTGTAGTGCACTGATTGTCAGTCATTTCACTGTGTTCTCTCGTTGACATCACTAATGCGACAGGATATATATAATAAGAAAGCACCACTAAGTTGTTCCGGTCAAGTCGAGTCGAGTCAAGACAACATAAACACTCGTGTAGATCTGAGCAGACGACACGACACGACACACAACATCACCAGTAGACATCTGATCCCATGCATTCGAGTCTCTCTCGGCTGCTGCTGCGGATTCTCAAGTGAAAGAGAGAAAGACATGCCAATTTGTTCCAGCACAAATTGCCTCCTAGTAATTCCAAGCATCTTGAGGCCATTCTTTGGAGGCTTTATGACTGTAACCACGCCTAGAGCTCAACTCAACCACAACAACTTAACGACAACCACACAATCTCAACAATTAGTTCTTCAAAATACGAAAACTTAATACTTTCCTTTCTTCCCAATGAATAATGAGCGTCGCTCGCTCTCTCTCTCTCTCGCTCTCACTCAGTCTCGCATTTGGCCAAGTATTTTCAAAGCTATTTCGAGCGCAGTTACTTCCAGAAAAGCAATAAGCAATGACAACCCTGCCGGTCACGATCATCTCATCATGGCTTATTGAAATCGCACAGAATATCTTCCTTGGTGGCTTCACAGCACATTTTCCACCGCCGTACTCCACATTATACTCCTACGCTCTGCTCACTGTGAGAAGAAAACCGAAGAAAAAGGGCAACGAGAATTCTATCTCTCTCTCTCTCTCTCTCTCTCTCTCTCTCTCTCGCAGAAATACTTAGACGACTGAAAAACTAGACGTTGTGAAATGATTCATGAATTTTGGGGCAAATGGTATGTAGCAAATGGCAATAGGTAATGTTATGTGATGCAATGGAACCGTTTGGGAGTGGATGGATGCATTAAGCTCCGCAGCCAAAGCAAAGTAGTCAAAGAAAGACGTTTATACAAATGATACAGAGAATACAGACACGCAGAAATACACATACCGAGCACAGCCCTCACACAAGTGCCGAGAAAGAATTACATTGCAATGCATTGCATAACAATATCCATGGTCTGCTCCACTAACAAGTGCTCGCAGCTACCGCCGCCTCTTTTTCCTCCTCATAATAAGTACACACAATAATATGAGACAAGCTCACCTTCTACTATGTACTACCAATGCAAACACGGTTACCCGTCCACCCTGTATGCCTCTACTACAACATGTATTAGGGATACATGTTCTATTCGGTGCATTACACTTGCTTTCCTTCAAATCGTTATACATTGTGTCCACAGAGAAAGGAATGTCTGCCCTGCCTGGCTAGTATGGTGAACTGAGCATCCCATTAGTTATAACACAATAGCGACTAGGACAAGAACATAGTTGGTTGACTGACGACACACACACACACACACACACATACAGTCATAGGATCCTTCACAGATATCAAACTAACTGGAGGAGACAGAGAATAAGTTTCTGTGTATGCTCAATTGTAGAGTGAAGAGAGAGAGAGAGAGAGAGAGAGACTACTATATAGTGCTAGTGCACGGTAACATAAGCTGTAATGTATACGGAGACTGGAGACTGGTAGTTGTGTTACGCTATTTGCTATGTCACTCTTCTCTTCTCTACTTTAGTGACTACGTATAATGGAGGAGAGGAAAACCAAACCAAAGCTAACCAGGCAGGAATAACGTAAAGTAACGTAAGTAAAGTGAAGGAAAGGAATGGCGTGGCATTTACAGATGGATGGAAACATGGATTCTAGGATTCTGGAATGTGTCATTTATCTCTCAAGAAAGTGAGTGGTTTTCTCCTCTCTTCAACTTGCCTCCTTCGTCTCGTACATACACTCTGGGCCTTACTGTGCCGTATACACGATGCAATGCTAAATCGGAGAGAGAGAGTATTAGGCTCTGCTTCCCTTCCATCCTACTCTGTAGCAAAGTATACGCTGTCCAGACTCGCTTCATTCCAAACATACAGATCTACTTCTACTACATACAAATACTTACTTTGGTAGTGAAGCACTATGTTTAGATAGGTATACATACAAGCAGTTCTAAGGCAGAGTGAGGGAAATGTTCCAATATTATGCTATGTGTACTGTACGTGGTTGTATTTAGTTGTATTTAGTTGGACTAGGCAACAATTCACTTACTCAGTCAGCTCACAATCGGCTCAGTCTTCAAGACCGCACAAGTACCACACTTATCTGTCTGAAGACTTGACTGGAGAAGAGGCTTTTGGTCCAATTCTGGTCTGAAAATCCATGAATGAATGAGCTGAGTCTTGTCATATCGTTTCTATCCATCGACAACTCTTTCCAACAAGAACATCATCACAAACAATACACACCAAGTTCACTTAACTATTTTCACATGGAAGAGCAAATATCTCACTTTGCTTGTTCAAGTACACAAACCTTTCCTACAATGTTCTGAAGAGCACTCAAACATTTCACATAATCATTAACTTGTATTTATATGCAGATCTTATTTCTACAAATAAATATAATCTAAAAGAAATTAATGTAGAGGAATTATAAAGTAAAGAAAGAAAGTGAATTTACTATTTGGCCATTTGTTTAATTTACTTGTACTACTTATAAACTCTGAATTGTCTGTAAAGATAAGGCTTTATATGTTCAGGTACAAGCAATGGCATTCTGTTTCACTTTTACAATATTTAAAATAGTATAAACTCTGTGAAACTTTTTTGTACTGTCTGAATAGACGGGGAAATAGGTGAAGGGCAGCTAAGTAAGTGACACATCCAGAGATCTTGCCAGACCCAATTCAAAATGGAATCTACCATAAATTGTGGGCAAACGGCATCCTGTCAATAGTCGGACTTTCCATATTTTATTAGATTCGGGTAGTTGTTTGCATGGTGCAGGGGCGGATTCAAGATATTGTTTTTATGGGTCCCATCCAATATGCATTACATTGCATCTATTTCTCCGTCTGAGGAAAAAGTTTTCCGTCTTTAAGCATTACTGCACAATATACGTAAAGTATTCCTACATAATATGCAATATTGATGGTTATTTTTCGTAACGGTGTAGTCTTGCTGTAAGTGTGTCAAATTGGTATTGCAATGCGGGGTTGGTTTCCTTAGAATTCTGTGTATGTATGTGTAACGGAGAACATGACATGTTTAATGTATCTTTATACCTACATAATATATTAAGAGTGGAAGACATGCACAAAGTTATCTACTGTTTTAGGTCGTATTTCTTAAATATGACAGAAGGTAGTTGAAAAGTAAAGTAAATGTGTGAAAAGGCTGTCTGGTATTAGCGACACATATATTTCACATGAATCATCTGTGGAACTGCAGTCAACCGCTTAATTCGGCACACAAAATTCATGGGTTACAAATAGTGGAGAGTCGAGTGTGTCGTCGTCGAGAAAGTGAAGTGGGGACAACTACAAAGTGTCGAGACCTGCAAACACAGGAGTCAGGAATATGTAATGTGAATTTACGGGAAATGATAAATGCAGTTAGTGGAATGTTTGACTGTCACCTATCTCCACTGAAAATACACGCCAAAGACAGTTGCAATTTTTTATCACTATTTACAATGCAAAACCTGCCTACTGAGCACCATAAGAACTGACTCTGCTGCCTACTCTCGCTGTGTTAAGAGTGGAGGCTAGAGGTGAGATTCAGCCACTAGCCACCGACTATGCGGGTCCAGACTGATACACCTACCTACCAGTCACAAGTCACTGTATGTACTTTGCTGACGAGTAGCTCCAACCAAACCTAATGATTCAACCGAATAGTATATATATGTATACTTATAGTCATTTGACGTCAATCCATTACTTTGTACACATTGTAGAATTTGCGAAAGTCGCGCACGAGCCTGAATCATGATTTTTCACATTGTGGCAAACAAATGATAAGGCCACACAGTAAGAGAGAAGAAATAAACAAATGTTTTATTGTTCATGCTGTGACTGTATTGCAGTTGAAATATTTGCTCATTAATTAATTAGTGAGAGGGACGGGAATTGTAAGTGTATTTTTGTTGAGATTTTAATTAACCTTTTGTCTGCTGCTCAAGAGTGATGTGTCTACATGAAGTCGACAAATGTTCGAATTTTTGCTATGCTTCAATCTTTATCTGCGGTTTCATACCATTTGAATGCGTACAATTACATTGGGACCGCTCAAACGCCATAATGACATTTAGATTGCCATACCGAAACCAAACCGACTACTGTGCACGTTTATATTATTATTATTATAAAGTAAGTAGTGCGAACTTCATGTGAGAACATCTGCTGATTTTGTTGTAAGGTTTTAGTAGCAGTGTAGTGCTGAACGACTTTTGGCTACGCACAACTCAGCTGCCAACAAAAAGTGCAAAGAGACAGAGACAGAGTTTCGTGTTGTTGGTGAAAGCGAAATGTCATTGTACGGTTGTTTGTCCTATCCAAAGTCCATTACCATTGTGAAGGGTTTCGGTAATGAAAGCCTGTTCTATTATACTCCAGAGCCATTTTATATGGGAATCTCTGTGTGCACATAATATATTTGCCAACAGTGGCTTCGTTTGTTCCAAAATAGTATGGATTTTCATTCACTTGTTTTCTATTTATATAGAAATGTTAGCGAGAATGGGATTGTACACCATCTCAGCAGTTGCGTAGGCAAAAGCAATCTTACTAAACCGGAATTAACACCATCCTGTCGAAAAATGTAATTCAACGAAAAGATGCAGTTTCTTTCAATGTATTTATTGATTGAATTTGTAAATATTGACAGAAAACTGAATTGTAAAGTTGCATGAATTGATATCTGGGGAATCCATTGTAGGATTTATTGGAGGCTCATCCTATTGTAAATAGAATTAAATTATTCCAAGACGATGCTAGGAATCTGATTCAAATAATCTTGTATAAGGTGAATCTCTAATCCTAGGAAATCCCAGAAAAGCTTTTCGTCTAAGGATTTGCACACAGCTTCGTAGTCAAGATAGGACAAATTAGCGAATTTGTCGCTAACACATTAGATTCATGTAGTGTGACACTGGTAGCTAGTGAGAAGTTGCAATTTATATTGCACCGTGTTAGGTGTTGATGAATTTCTGCTTGGAAAGATTAATAGCTTATGATAACACTTGAGAGAAAAGAGGCTTACGCAGGTGTTCTTACTTTGCTCACTATTAAAAATCAGTTAGTTGACTTCCATGAGCACAAAAGTAGCCGTGTGCTATATTTAAACGAGTTACTGGCTGGACTCATATTTGCTGCTACAATAGATAAGTACGTGTGCACTAACGTGTACATTGCTTTGAATGTGTCAACCACTTTTATTCATTTGTTGTTTCGCCTTTGTATTCGTAGCACTTCAATCATTACTCTTGCTTACGTGTTTACGACTACTTTCGTCTTGTTGTGCACCAGTTCCAGATTTCCTTTGTCCCACTTGTTTCTATGAGGAACAGAATATCGATTTTTTTTTAAAGTCTCCTCAGACAACTTTAATTTACTAAGATGCCCATATGTATTTATGTATACAGAGTACTGTTACAATATTTATTTTTATTCCTTAAAAGTCCCTTACTTCGTCCACATCTGCCAAAGGGATGCAAAAATTACGAGAAATAAACTGGCAGATAATTACGATGACGCTAACTTTTCTCGTTTTATATCAGAAATGACACTGTGTAATTGCTTACCAATGTGGTTACAAATTTCGGAGCATCTGTGATGAGAGCTTCTGGTGGTGGCTTTTGGTGAAGACAAAGTTGGCAGTTATCTTTGCAAGGACATAAAATAAATAAATAAAATATAGAGCACCTTCGCTTAAAAGTGTTTTCGGCTATGAAATTTATTGCAGTCTTCAGCACAAGATTTACGAGCAAAAAAGTGAAGACAGACGAGGCTACGCTTACTTATGTTTTAGTATAGACGCTGTGCACATGTTACGATCAGATACATGTTAAACCGCCTGTTTTTAATATACATACACAACACACAATGTGCAACTATTTATGTGTGTGTAGTATGCCATTTTATAGGTAATCTGCGTGTTGCCGGCCTATATTAAGGATATGCTGGGATATGTAGTCGAGCTATCGTACATAATATCGGTTTCTACTCAACCCCAACGGATAGTGATTAGCAGTAGAACCGCAGTTCCGTTACGTTACCAATCCCCGCCACTTTCATCCAACATTTACTATTTTTGGTTGCTGCATCTTGCAAAAATCAATTTAACTCCTTTTTAAGTAGATATCTATGTACATTTTTAAACTACTCTTTATGTCGTTACTGAATTTGTGCACAGCCAGATGTTTGTTATGATTCTCTCAAGCTAACTTAAACAGTCTACAGCGGTCACATTTCTCTTGTACATGTAAAATGAACTCTTCCTTAGAATATTACTGAACACTTTGTCCACCTACGTGTCATTCATCTTTTAAAACCTATATGAGTTTCACCGACGAAATTTTACGATTCGTAGTTCACCTTAAAGTTCACTAACAAGCATAATTTGCTATTCTCCGTATTTGCTATTCCATGAAACAATACCCATAACAATGAAATTACCTTCAGTTCCCTGGCACATCTTTATTCTTTGAGCGAATATTATGTGCACGCAAAAAATCTCCCCCTTCTCCGCGAATAACATGCTTCGTATCATTTCAAACGTAGAATTTGCCATGTAATTGAGTGCGTACCCGTTTGCATGCTACAATAAAGAAAACATATTCACCAGAACCTTAATCTTTATTGTCGTCTTAAGGAAGCTGTCTGTGCATATTGTAACATGAACGGTGATGACTGATGACTAACTAACAGGTAAATAAAAAGTAAGTATGCGTCGACAAAGTCTTTCAGACGTGAAGTCTTATTCTTACTGACGTATAATTATCTGTAGTTTATTTACTAATCGCAACTTGTACCTCTAGGATGGAATAGACTAACGTTTTTTTACAGTGACATTATTATTTGTTGTTGTAATCTTTGCTATCTTTAATTCCAGAGCGCTTTTCCCTTTGTGAACAAAGAAATAGAAATAGTGTACATTACATGTGATAGGATCGATACGTCGCTGCATAACTTGTATGTTGTAAGTTGCGGTTAAAAATTAGCATTATTAGTCTCTGGTGTTATTGGGTGTAGACATGCTGTGGGCCCGGTAGTAGCCTTGAAGGGTTAAATGCGGGTCACTCTAGTTATCGCATTGGGTTTGGCGGGGTCGCATACCACAGAGGAATATGTGGAATGTGAAGGAAAAAATAGAAAGCTTTCATTTATACCGCCTGACATGACAACTTGTGCGAGAGTAATAAAAATGTCCTTTTTGTTGTCGTTGTCGTTGCACATTTCTTCTTTGTTTATAATTAGGAAAAAGTATGTACCTCTATCGATTGATTAAGCACAGAACCTACTATTCAGTTTTATAAGAGCATTTAAACCTATATGAAAATGTTGTGTTCTGTTGTATGTATAGAATATATTTGATATTGTAGGTTGGCCGTTAATTGTGTTGTCTGTCAACATTAGTTTAAATGATATGCTAACTGTTGGAATATGTGGATTCCTCTGTAGAAATCTCAACAAATAAGTAATCCGATTATAATGTGATCGGGATTGTTTACTAGGCATCTTTAGCTTCTTGGAATTAATAGGATGGGTAGGCTGCCGACTTTTTCCCGGAACAATTAATGGCGTTGTGCAGTGAGGTGGGTGAAAAAATATCGCATCTTGTAGCTTGGATTCGTTGGCAATGAGATTTATAGGGTCGTTTTCTGTCCGAATCCAACTTAGTACGCAATTAGTTTTGGTTACGCGTACGAATTGCAAGTTAAAATAGACAAGGATTATAGACTGGCAGAATCCATCAACACGTTTCTGATTTCGAACTTCTCCTCTTATTCTTTCCTCTATCGACTCTCACTCATTCAGTGAGTCATTGGTGTCTACGTTTGTAAAGAAAGTAAATCTGTGTACAATACAAATAAGAGCAACAGTCTGACTGTGCATGTTATTAGTATTTACAAGGAAACTATATTTGAAAATAGTAACTTTCATGTAACTTCATGTATAATTGCAATAAACGAGAAGTTACAACACGGAAAACGTACAAGTTACTTAAAAGAGACAATTTACCAATGCGTACGGCGAGACAGCATTCGATGAGTAAACAGACAAGTTATGTGTATGGGTAAATAGAATGGAGTTTCAGAGAGACTGCAGAAATTTCCATCCGATCCCAAAATATCCATCGTCAATCAGTCGGTTCAACTGCCGGGAGTTTGAGGATTTCTCTTATGGATACTAAGCTGTTAAGCTGTAGAGACAGATTCTACGTTTGAGGAGATTAGGAGACTTCTGACAAGTATGCAGATCTGTCTACCTATTTTATATGTATGTAGATGTGGGGAGTCTTTAAAAATATTCCTCGTACGCCTACTTATGTATTCACGTTTAACTCGGTGGCTCTGCTTGCACATTATGCACATTACTACAATCTATATCTTTATACGCGGATAGACGTATTCTACGCTTTCGAAAACTTAAGAATCGGTAGTTCAGTAATAGGACCATTCTGCTTGAAGACTGATTGGCAGTTGAGTGATGTTGACATTAACCTCGTAATACGAGACTATTCAACTTTTTTTTGCTCGCTAGTCATTATTTTCTCATTTCCTAAAATCTACCACCTTGTGGCCACGAAAACGCATTTTAACTGCTATCATTTTTTAGAATTAGGCAGCCGTTTAAATCATTACTCATTCAGTTTTTCACTGCAAAATCTCGAACAATGCACACACAGAGGAAAAGGAAGAATTATTTGCTTACATTTATACAGCTAAAGAGCGAAGCTTATGTTATCAAGCTAGTTGCCACTGTCGTCATTGCAAAGGTCACAATATCTTCATATTAAATCTTCTATTAAACATATCCTACACAACCAGATAGACAGGTGTACATTTATTGCTCCTGCTTTCCTGCTGAATTTTACTTTAAGTAAATATAATGTGAATTATTTATATTTACATATTCAATACGATAAATTACAATTAGAGCTGTTTTTATTCAATGTTCAGGACAAACAGTTCACCATGTACTCCTTTGTGTGGTTAGCATCAATGCTTATACTTTATACACAATGCATGCTAATTTGCTCAATTTGCTGACCTCAAAATCTCATCAGTCACTGCACACAAACCATCAGCTAACCAAAGCAATAATATCAAGGACAACTTGCCATTATGTTCTCAAGATAAATTTTTTAAATGGATTTCCATGTTCACACATTAATTTTTAACTTCTAATCTTCCCTACAGGCAATAAATTAGCTATAATGTGTGTGTGTGAGTGTGGCGTACAAGCTGAAAGGAATTTTTGAAGATAAGTCCATAGGTAATTGTACAAGTTTATGAACCATTTAATATGTTGCAATTTATTTTCAGAGAATTATCGGAAGCATGAATGAAATTTTCTGCAGAAGGAAACTTACCGATTAATTCACAGATACCTGTATTTCTGGTACTTGCCAAAGTCATTCTATAAATCTTGGAACAATTTTCAAATTTGAGTATTCCTTTCTCATTTAAAATTTGCATTACACAGTTATGAACCATTAAATTATGTGCCAGTAATAATTCTTCTCTTCTGCTAGACAGTATAAACTATGTGAACTTATTTTTCCAACTCTTCCTTAGAGAAAAATCGTCCGCACTTATAAATAAATATATACTCGTTGAACTAGATAACTAAAATTAAATTGAACTGACAACAAAGGAGAAAAAACTACATGTTATAATATTTAGTATGCTGGAAGTACAACTTGACAGTTTAAATAATGAGTAATCTGAATGACTGGTCTCTTTCAACATTTCTTACATGATGGTATTGTCATTGTTCGGTATATCAAAAGCGTTTTTAATATTTATTTTCCAATAAATTTCTTCTTTCTCGTGTTTTTCTATAGATGAGAAATCCATGGGCATGTTCATCGTGTGAAATACTGCCTGAAATCCTGCACATGGTATTTTTTGCCTGCTCTTTAGTTATTTATTCCTAATCAATTACTATGTAGGTACTTAATAGTGTAAGCTAGTGCATACAAATGGCCGAGATGATTATGCTGCACAATTTTCAATATCTCCATCCTCGTTCAAACATCCATCCTGGCAGGTTTTACATACACGACGACGGTGTTGCTAGCACACGGAGATAAGTATCCATCCTCACATGCATTGAAAGCATCAAAAGAACACATTAAAATACAGGTTTTTCGTCAAAAATAGCGGCTACTACATACATGCATGAAGTGATGATGACCTTAAGTGCAATACATTTGCATCATGATTTTGACGTTGAAGACAAGAAAAGCGGTTTTAGAATTATTGCCAGCATCTCGATTAGAATATGCTCTATTATTGTGTTGCAATTACTTACAAACTAGCCTCGAATTTCGCTCAAAGTTAAACTCTGAACAGAGTTTAGTCGACGACCTCCAAAGAGTCGCCTCGTCACTTATTAATGCATTAGAACAAGTGCATGCTATGCATAGCGTATATGTAGCTATGTACTTATATCCTCCTAATTCTTCAACGTGTACACCTCCCTTCGTATTTATTGGATGCTCGTTTGCTGCTCACTCACCGCACTGCAATTTCACACACACACAGTGAGATGAAGCAAAAGTTCTTCTAGTCCCTTCAGATGTTTCTGAACACTAATAGCCAATTTGAATGCATGATAGCATGATGTTCTGGCGCTCACCTACATAAATACATACACCACTCGCTCGCATGTCCACTTTGGGTTCTTGGCTCTTCAGCAAAAATCATTTAACATTTCTGATGCGATTGACGCTAATAACTTTAAATTTGATATAATTTTACTTTTGATTAGCCACATTATGCCTTTCTGTTGCTACACATCTTCAACAACAACAACAACAACAACAAGAAAAAGCAGCGACATTTAAATGCTAACACTCACTATGTAATATTTGCTGTGAATAAAAATTTGAACGTACTGGATTGCTGTAGTACCTATAGGAGATAGGGAACGAGACAGAGAGAGAGAGGAATTGATTTTTCAGATATATTATTCATATAAAGGTCTGTAATGGAAAAATTAGTAATCTCATGTTGATTTTGTATTGTGAATCTGCAGAGTATTGGAGCAGGCTGTTCCTCAGCAAGTGAAGGGAAAAAAAGATCTTTGATAAGCGGTGTCTTGCTTTTATTAAAGCGCAGCTTTTTTCCCATATAAATAAAAATCAAGCCACAAAGATACCACTTTTTATCGCAAAATTTATTATGCAAAAGCTGATACTTTGTCAGTTATCTTGTTCCAGTAGGTTGGCTGAAGCTTGGGAGGCATCCAGTGTAATTGAAATCGTCGAGGGCCAGGGCGAACCTAACAAGAATTTAGTGTGAGGAAAGTAGCTTGATTCATAATATGCATGCATAGACTGGTACGCTGTGCATGCATGCATGTATTCATGTGCTTATTATACAAAGTACATATATTTCTACAGGTAGTAGTGGTGGTAGAAGTAGCAGGCAGTAGTGGTGCTAGCATTGCATGTACTCATCATCAGCATATCTTTTGAGTCTCTAACCGCCTGCAATCAGTCTTCTCTGTAATTCATATAGTATTTTCATACAGGGAGGTACGCACACCGTAAGTACGTAATAAATACGTACGTATCTCCAGTACTCGCATATGTGTAGCTAAAAGTCACTTTTAATCGTATCAACAGGGTACACACAGAGGTAGCTCTGACTTCTTCGTGCTGGTATGTTGGTCACTGGCTTGCCCATTGCATCGCCCAACCATAATACACTCAAGTATGTGACTAGTATGCATTGTATGTGCTCCTTGCTCGTGAAAGACCAACATGAAGAAGGGAAAATGCAAGAAAGATATTTTATGTAAGTGAGAAGCAGCTGTATTACTTATGGAACATGCATGTCTTATTGCTTGGAGGAAAATTTGGCCAGCGCCACGCACAGAGTCGCCATATATTTTCTAGTACAGCGTGCGCTTACTTTGCGTTCATGAACGCGCCTCGGGCCATCCACAATTTTTGGACACATGGATTCTCTTAAATTTTCTTCGCAATTCTTAAACGCTCCCTTGTATACGATCATGGTGTGTATTGGTAAGTGGTAAAGCAGCGTGCATGAAATTTTCCCATCGTTATTTTTGTGTGATTGTGACTGTGTTTGCCTATTAGAGTTGGGGCAGATTGAATACGTTGATTGCGTTGTGTTGGTGTGTGGTGGTGTAAATGTAATTGGATGTTGATAAGCAGGTTGAGCGACAGACGGAAGTATACCTACGTATTATTTACACTTACATACACACATGTAGTTGCCGAAAATGTCGAGGGGAAGTCAAACTTGAGTCAAAGTCAGGTAAGTGGTAATATCTTAAATCTGTATCTGTCCGATGACTTTATGCCCTGTCGTCTCTTCCACATGAGAATGTATACAACTTGTCTTGTCTATTTAGGTGATACGTGATACTTTACGGAATTATTCCCTGTGAATACAATTTCTGCATTCACAGAACTAGGACGCTACTAGGGTGCAAGTCAACTGTAGAGCCACATGTACTTGTAGTCGTCGTACGAGTCGGAAAAACATTTTCTGATGTGAATAATGAGACAGTATGCTAACAGTAACACACACACACACATACACACAACTATCATTTACATATGCCAAATTTTAAAAAAGTACGTCGAGTGCTGCAGAAGAAGCCTTGTTAGACGTTCACTGCTCTGCTCTTGTATCATATTTGTACTTGTGTCTTTGTGTGTCTCTGGTAGTTGGAGTAAGGATAGGCCACAGTGTATGTCTCCACTGCATGTACATTGGTGATGTGACAAAGCGAGACTGGTAGTAGAAGAAACTTTTAAAAGTTGAAAGAGCATAGAACACTAACCTGAAAGATTATTCTTGTAACTCTTTGACGTTTAGAAAGCTAACGAGACACAATGCTGCCAATCCCATCTTTAACTACGTATGTGCTACTGGCTTCCTATGTCACCCTTGTTATTTTCAGAATTTTTTTCCTGCGCTACAAACAACTGCAAGCATTGATCCTCTACTAGTTCCGGGAAAACGAGTGCCGTCTACTGTCAATTTTATAATTTAACATAACCGTGCAAAAATAAATGTCCCGTGAAATACGCTCACTTACATCGATAGCACTTACCGATTATACATTATTTAGTTCGATCGAGTACCCTGTCCGGATCCAGTGCACACTACACACATTACAAGGTCATTTAAATGCCATCCAGCAGCAGAATATGTAAATTTACTTAATAATTTACAGTAAAAGCAGAATTCAGTTTTTGAAGTTGAGCGAATATTACAACAGTATTTAAGTACTACTTTTATGCGACGAGAATCAACTCTTTAGGTATTTACAATTTACACGAGTAAATGAAAAACAACAACATTATTGCAGAAATTGCACATTTCATACTGGAGAACACTAGGAAGCTTGTACAAGATAGCTTCATGGTTACTCCGTGGCATTCTTTCAAACAAAATGTTACTTTTTTCACCTACATAAATGGAGAAAGCAGATCCAAAATGCCATTCATGCTAATAAAGGCAGTCGGAGAAAAAACTAACAATTTGTTTGAAAAATGTCGCTATGGGTTACCTGATCATAAATATTACCTATCTTGAAGTTTGTAGTATACAATTTTTTTTACGGAATACTTGATTCACAGAGATTTATTTTTGCTTACTTGCGCTTTTGTGTGTCAATAGATGCAAGTTATTTTTCATACAAAATAACTACGATAATCTTACAATGAAAATATGTAGAAATCCCAATGCTTTTCATTCCACGAACCAATTTCCATTGAAAAATAGTCAAAAGAGGATTAGCAACAGCCAATTCAGATTGCTCCAGCGTTTGCAGTCACATTTGTCACGAAAGTTAGTTATAGATATTTTTAAATTTAAATAAAGGAATTTTCAATAAAGGCATGTACTGAAAATAGGAATCTATGCAAGTTTTTATTTATAAGAAAGCATTCTAACCGTAGCACAGTTACCAATGTTGTCCTGTACTTGCTTGCATCTATATTCATACATATATTATAAAAACTTTGTCCATGTAAACTACTACCCATAAGAGCAGAAAAATGAACGATTCATAAAAACCTATGGAAGCAATGACTTATGGTTTTCTCTGATCCGTTTTATCTGTGTACGTTTTAAACATGCATTTGTGCATAGGGATCGATACAATTCTCAATAAGCTGGTAGGGTAAATTAGACAAATAAAATATTGGTGTCTTGTCTTATGGAGTAGCGATCGATCATCATTAGAAAATTCCCAAGTATGAGCAAGTGTAGAGCAAGTGGATGAAGGTTAGGATAATTTGACAAAGTGTATGATCTATGGGATGCAAATGAGTATTTCACGTTATCCAAGTTCAGAGCACAGACAGCGACAGTGTAGCAAATATTATATGTGAGTCTTGCGTACCTTTCCGTGAGTGATTGTTGATGGTGGTGGTGGTGGTGCGGTGTTGGGGTGAGTTGGCTGGATGTAGTGGAAAGGATTGATACATTTGTTGCACGGAATCGTGGTGGGGCATAGCAGGGAGAGAAAGGAGATAGAATATGAATGTGTAGAAATTGACGGTATGTGTCGTGTGATCCGGCTGTTTTCTTTCGGATTACTTCGATGAGGTTTATAGTGCGGGAGCAGCTGCTGGATAAATATTTGGCGCACCAGAATGTTTTCTTTGCCCGTTCTAAATTTCTATTTATTCTTCTCTCGAGTGTTTATCGACTTCTCCCATGATATTTCCCATTTCCCAACTTGGCACCTAACTGCCCGGCAACACTTCTTCCACATATTACAGAGCGCTCTCTCGCTCTCTCTCTTCCTGTTACAACTTGTCTCATGTTAAATCGTAATGCAACAGTGTAGCAGAAGCAATGCACAACCATTCACGTTTGCTTGTTGTAGTGTGAAGGGACGCATGTAATGCATTGCGTAGGCATACAGGCATATAATTTATATTGGTTCAAGTCCTAATAATAAAACCACCCTCGAATATCGTGTCCATATAAATTACTGCGTACTTAACATCTATACGAGAGCAATTTCAACGGTGTTTCAGTTTGTGAGAAGCCACAGCTACCACTGCGAGCAATAGTACCACCTCACAATTCTACCTTCACACACAGTAACATAACTCAATGTGTGAGCAGTGGAAAAATCACGGAAAATTTCAAATATAACATGACAAGCCTATGTATATCTTGTATCTTGTTGCTGTGTACTCGAACGTTGTTTAGAGGCCCGGTGCACCGACTCTGTATTACAAGCCTAAACACATGCTAACATGTGTGCTCACGTATCTCTGAACTTACACTGCATAAAGTTCATTTCACTAACCTTACGAACTGTCTCACTAATTTTAAAATGAGTAGGTAGCAAGGCGTGACTTAACCAGTTAATATTCCTAGACAGATTTGATGGAATTTTTCTGCGCGCTCATTTTATCCTCTCCCTCTCTCTGTCTCTCTCTCTGTCTCTCTCTCTCTCTACCTACCTATTTCATCATATGACAGCAAGTAATAAAATGCAACCGCAAATTCCTCCACCGATGAGCAAGCTTAAGCTCTGTCACTGCACGCCGTGCTCTACATAAAGCCTGATAATGTGTGTTGTGTAGGCAACAGTGTGGTTGTAGGGCGAAACATTAATCACTGCAAATTTGTTAGCGTGTAATTTTTGCAATGGAGTTTTCTCTTCACCCGGTTCACATTTATAGTAGAGCTGTTCTATTTTGACGCAAAATACACGGTTTCTAGTTAGACTCTTGTTGCAATACGACTCAATCTCGATAAAATGTAACCGTTTTTCTCCTCCTAAATGTCAATCTAGTGTCACAAACTACACATGCTAACAACTAAATGTTTATAGTGGAGATATGCTGCTGCTGCTGTTGCTGCTGCACTATAGATAGTACAGAGAGGCAGTAATAAATGTAAAGCGGAGACATTAAGTACAGTTTGGTGTTCCATGCAGCAAGTCATCAATAGAGAGGCTGGTGCAAACAAAAAAATTGTCGGAACTCAAAACAAGTGAGTATGGAAACATGGTTTGGCTGTTTCAACTAAATTGTCTCCATGCGTTTCCCGTGCACAGCACCAGTTTATGTTGAGGGATAATTTATTGAAATTGACAATGAAGAAGCGAATAAAAAATATGACTTTGAGGATAAAATACCTTTTTATATGTGCACACAGCCACAGAACGGAGCCGAGATAAGAGAGAGTGAGAGAAAGAGAGAGACGGTGTTAATGTCATCGCGGTTTTGGCAAGTACCTTCTAGTCATGGCCGTGTCTGTACACGAATAGGATGCCTTTCTGATTTAAATTACGCACAGATAGGAATACGGTGTGGCGTAAAATAACAAAATTTTATGGTTAGTAATAGTGCATTCCTGTGTAGTGGAAAAATGGGAGGAAGTCTATATACAGTCCATTACTGTTGATGTTGGCATTGTGGAAAACAAAAAGTATCCTATAAAATTTAGTTTGAAATGCTGGCGATGTGTTGCTGAGAAAACATTAAATGTAATATCGCCATGTTATTAGACGCCACTAATAACAAAGTATGCAAAGTGAAGTGGTCGATCCGCCGCTGAATAATGTGCATGGGAACGTTCACTTCATACCATGCATAAGAAATCCCCGAGCACATGTCCACCACTAAACATAGCTTGTCTTGTACAGTCGCACTGTACACCAGAAATAAATATAAATGTGTCATAACATTACAGTTTGTAGGAAATTGTGTGGACACTAGAAACCATTGGATCAATGCCGTTTATGTTAACCATAGATCACAAGTACAACTCTTGAGGAGGACAACTCTTCTGGTGTGTGTGTGTGTGTAAGTTATCTAATAGTGACGTACATGGGGCCAGAGACCATCCATCATAAAATATTTTTCCCTTAGTATCTATTATTTATTATTTTCAGGTTTAAACACAAAAGAAAGTTCAAAAGTGGCAAAGAATGTTTTCAAAAGATTCCAATGACGGAGAGTACAAAAATACAAAGGTTGCGTTGTACTTCTCTCGAGTTGTTCCTGTTTGTGTGTCCTGTCTTCCTCGTTCTCTCTTTCTGTAAGATTTGATTCCATTGAATTCATTCCATACATTGTGTGTGGATGCTGTGACTCTAATTGCAGATATATATCACTTAATCCTTTCATAATTTCCACAATTGTATCTACGCTGTGGTGGACCACACAACGTAGATATATGTGTGCTCTCCATTCTTTGCAATGTACACAAACACACACACACACACACACACACGTATACAGTTCAAGTGCCCATGACCACCAGATACAATAAATGTCCTTTCAAATCACCAGCTTCTATGTACTAAATAGCTATATATTTATTTATACGTAGAAGCGGATGCTAACGCACAACTTTCCTTCCCACTACCAAAAAGCGCTACTCTGTAGCATTTTTGTAGGAAAAGCCGTGTGCAGTTTATCCTGTATATCTGAAAAGAGAATCTGTAGACAGTAGACAGAGTAGTGAATTCAGAATTCATAAAACTCACTACAACAACAACATGATATGTAAGGTTATTACATTGTATTATTATGTTATGATTTTCTATGCATTCCATCGGGTCCTGCTGAAATACAACTTGTGACTGGCTGTGAGAAGAAATCGTCCGTGCACAAAGGCAGAAACAAGCCGCCGTCTATTACACACGAAATGATAGCAATATAAATTTATCTCCTCATTCACTTGACATTATTCAGAGCATACACGAGAACCTCTACCACCACCACCACCACCACCACCATACCCGTCTAGTAGCACTTACTACTTGATATGTGAATAAGCTCGCACGGACATTGGAAAGACGACTGTGCACTTTAACGAGAGGGAGAGGAAAGTGCGCTCACACAGAGAAAATACAAATTTGTCATCGTACACAGAATGTCAGTGTCATTTCACTTGTAAGTTCCTTCTTCCAATGTACGTTACATTTAAATACGTATGTCATCTACCGTTCCAGCCACATCCACGGCTACTGCTCCAGAATACAATGCAGAGAGTTGGATGACAGGACGTTGAACGGGAAACTTGAGTACTTGAACGGTATTATATGGAATTCATACGATTCTTAGTAAATATCTTATTCGGATGTACACTCTGTACTAGCACAGACGTATTCGTATATACTAGATGTACACTGTGATTTAGGACAAGAGGTAGAGAGACCACAGAGAGTATGAATAATGCCTTTCTTCCTACAGATAACGCTCTTACCATCACAAGGGTCCACCGAATACATATGCTCACTATAGATATGCGTATTTTAATACGGATAGATCTGGTTCACTTTTTCCAGAACAGCGCTCTGCTCTCTCTGCCTGGCACTGGCGCACACATGACACGACATGACTACAACCACTACAATCATACAATATAAGTATAAGCCATGAGCCAAGACGGCAATAGTAGCCAGTTTATAAATACAAGCAGTATTACACAGAAATAAATGTATGTTCACATTACATCCATTCCAATATGTTCGGAACAAGCACACGACCACAGATACAGAAGGGCAGTCGATGTACTTACCACCGTACCACTACTAAAATAAGAGATCTTTAGAATGTATCAGTAAAAGGGAAGAGAAACCAGAGATAAACTATGAAGATAGGTAGTGAGAGAGAGACAGAGAGAGAGAGAAGGCATCCACAACTTTCAGAGGACACGGTGCAAGCAGAAAGTACACATAGGAGAGAGAGAGTGAGAGTCGATAGTAGTGGCCTGGCATGTCAGTGCAATGGTTTATAGAACAATATGTACATTAGACTTATTATATGACTGTGGCTGGCTGGCTCGGTTGAAAATACCCCTTAGGAAAGTTTAGTAAGGGTGGTGAAACTGACAGCAAATTTGCGAGACGTGGTCATTTATCAAGAGGGAACAAAAAATAACAATAACATAGGGCCCAGCAGCAGCGCACACACAAGTCACTATAAGGGAGTACACAGGACGGCCGACGCACAGATGAATAATACATATATACATACCAATAGGCATTATCTAGTGCTTACATTGCATACCGAACTATCTTACCACTACGACCTACCAGCCAGATAAGCATGCTGATATATATAACAGAGCTCACAGTCTAATATGAAATACATGTGTAACTACAGATTCTACTGCTGGAACACACTTTAACGTCCAAGTGACTACAACTACTGCACAGTGTGCAATTGTACTGTGTGTGTGCTTGTGGACGTACGGTTGCTACTCTGTACCATCAGTTATAAGGAGCTGTGTGCTATCTCGTATGTGGCATGGAAATTATACATATACGTATGTATACAGATAGAGAATAGATACTTTGGTGAATTCATTTATGTGTCTGCATTGTATTTTCTTACTTTTTACATTCAACTACATAATGGCAGAGAATGATACGATTTTCTATGAAAAGGGATGCTCCTGTGGAATACATTATATTATATTAGTGGGATAGAAGAGAGCAGTGCATGATTCAAGTTGGGAAAAGAATTATTTGCCTCAACTACGACTACTGAATATTCATCACTCGCATAATTCTCAGAGATCTTTTTGATGTATTTCCTCATTTAAAAAACTTCTTATTTATACGGGAAATGCAAATGTGGACGTTGAATCGAATTGGGTTCCTTACTGTGGGATAAGAAATATTCTACAGATAAAAAATACAAACAATTGTACATACGAGTATAGATATACAAAAGTATATACCTTTTGGTGGTGCTGTGCATTATCTTCGTGCAGGTTGCACATGGTTCCTCCACGATTCCTCGAAGACATGGCTCTTTAGCTGCAACTGTCACGTTTCTCTCGTCTACTTACTATTTTTGCTGTAACTGGCGCGAATCTGTGACGCTAAAGCGGTACTCCCTATAAGTAAGTATGTAGGCTAGAATGTGATATGGAAAGAGATCCGTTTAAGTGCGTCTCGTGAAAACACAGCTGTGTGCTTTTGTACAGACGAAATAGAAGCACTGCAAACTTAATACAAGATATTATAATGTAAGCATACTGTTCGTAGGGGCACATATAAATACATTTATGCAAATAAATAAAATCAGTGCAGTAGATAGGCGATAGCCGTGGAACTCGTGTGTATTCAATCAACATGAAAAAAACCGCCTACGTGGGAAGATGACTGCGATTAGTAACAAAGGGTAACATGATACCGTATTTATCTCTCGAGTCTGGCTTTTGTCAGAAAATGAATGTCTAACGTATCCACAGCCTATACTGTATCGTATAATTGAATAAGAGCTAATGAGATTAAAAGCATTTATCACAGAGAAATCTAGCAGACCAGAGGGTTACTATTCAACACTCTGAAAATGTATGGTCGGGGTGCACGTGAAGCAGTAACTTGTAATCAGAATTTATTTTATCGAGAGCCATAAATTGCAATCTAATGTTATGAGGAAATTGATAGATATTTCAGAATGTCGAGATTTGGAAGGGAGACAGAAACACGGTATATTTGTGAAATGTAAAGAAGGGAGGAGGGATGACTACGGTTGATGTGAATGTGAGTTGACTTTTGAATGAGTGAGCTTTTTTCCTTGTGTCTGCCTCTGTCTGCGTCTCCTGTCTCATTGTCAGTCTTCTTCATTTGGTGATCAAAAGATGAATTGAATTGACTTGAATTGATAAAATCTTGTCAACAGTTTAAAATCTCCACCTCATCATGGAATATTGATTGTGTCACCTAGACTCTCCTAGACAAAAAGCAACTTGTACTCACTCTTCTCCACTGTCTGCATTATAAAGGATTAATGCCTTGTGTTTCTGTGAACATTGAAAATACATTTATCATCATCTTATATATCTATAGTATAGATATATTATTCCTATACTTAGATTCTATACTATAGGAATAAGGAAAGGAAAGAATGTGATATAATTGTTATATATACAATGTACTAGATACATACATACATACATATGGTGACAAATAGAACGATGTCATTTTGTTGAATTAACAGGATAAAAGTGGTCCGTACGGCGTCCGTACAAATAGCATCATTAGTATTCCGTGTGGAGCACGTTCTTTTATTTATTCCTCCATTCAACTGTAAAGTCTTCTATAGAATTTGCAATACAAAATACATGTGGATGATATTCTTGCAAATTGCATTCCCGTTTACCATGTGATTTCCGTGTTTTGGGCCTAGAAAATTTTTCGCACTCAGCTCGATTCTCTTTCAAGACATGCTCTGTGACACGAGGTGGCCGAACGCCTTTTCCTCCGTCACCTTTTAACAAGGCCGTAGAAAAGTCCATATCCGATAATGTCAGTACTGTTGAAAAATTGTCAGAAATACGTTTGTGCTGACGTATTTACTTAGAGGCGTCTTTAAAAGAGACACATTGCGCTAGCAGTTTGCTAGTTAGGCGACACATGGACAAAGTGAGTTGACGGGCTAACCGTCGGGTTTCACTGCACCGAGACGAGCGCACGAATTTCAGAATAATTGGGTTTATGTATTTCTAAAGAGAAATTCTGTGAAAATATTTGTATTCGAAGCGTTTGCATGTAGTCACTATAAGCACTGAGAGAGAGAGAGAGAGAGAAGCGATGATGCTCTCTAACTTGTGTGCATGGCTATAGAGTGTATTTTATGTATGTATTATAGTGTATGGCTATAAGGTGACTTGTTGGAAAGGAGAGAGCCTTAAAAAATGGTTATCACTCGAAAGAAGAGCAGGCGGAAAAGCCTTAAGAAAAGAGCAAAAAACGGAAAGAATATCAGTAGAAAGGGAAACCATCGAAAGAAAAGGAAATTTTTTGATCTGCAGTTTGCGAAAATGCAAGATTTCGAGTTACATTTGAAATAGAAATTGTTTTGTTGAAATTTTATTTTTGGGGAAAATCGAATTTTATTTGCTGTCACATCTGCAGTATTTTAATTTTGAAATACAGGAAGCACCGAACGTAATTATCAATTATAAATACTTACTTTAACAGAGTGACCCCTGATCCAATCCTTAACTCCTTTCTTAAATTATCCGATATTGTATGTTGATCTCCGTGTACGACTGGTCTCCTTGGGGGTAATCATAAAAATGTGCACCCTGTAGAGTGATGGTGGAAAAAATGGGAGGGAAGGTGGAAGATCGTAGTATGAATTTGAATGTGTTTCGATGACATGACATATTTACAATAGAATATGCATTTATGCATGAAGACAACTTTTACAAGAGTGTTCTCTAACTGGAAACAAGAATCTACAAAGATAGTTATACATGTACGATACGTGAAAAGATGAAAGGAAGAAGCTGCGGATACTAGCAGAATGCATTAGTAGTATTACACAGTACAATGAGATGAGACTTGACTTTCTCTCTAGGATTATTATGTATGTAATGTAGACGGGACGGGGACTGTGCCAAGGTAGCCCCACTTTTATGTATGTACAACGCCGAAGAAAAGAATTGCTCGCTTTTGTAGAACATCATGGAACATAAATGTACAGGTTTCTTAATGCACCGATGCCTTCTTGCCCATTTAGCGTATGGATATCTGAAGTATACTTTCGTGTTTTTGATTTCTTTCTATCTGATCCGGGATTATGTACGCTTGCTGCACTTACACATCGTGACGAACACAGGATTCTTCATTACGTCCATAGAATTGAAATGTTCCATCTGTCATCCGCTTACGAAATGTACACATTTGATTATTGTTTCTTTCTCGAAATTTGTGGCTTCCCAAATGTTCTGAGGAAATTGCAATTTTTTTTCTTAAATTATTTATTCGTTTAAATGCCTTGACCATAATTAAAAGAAACAATAAATAGTTACAACTTTATTTTTACTGATAAATTTAGATAACAATCCTCATTCCTTAAATATCAATACACTGTCTTAGTTGTTGTGAATAATATCGAAAATGCTATGCTGAAAACTTTGTGGCTTACTCCATATGATAAGTAGTTTTATAATTCTGGGGCATTCTGGGGCATTCTGTCTTTATCTAATTTTTCCAACTAGTAAATAGGTCTTTAAATCTGACCCTGTGATGGCGAAATGATTGATTAAAAATATTACCAAAGTGTAATTTAAATAATTCTTACATTAGTGTTGTTGATAGCAATATTTTCTATTTACTATACTTGTTTAAAAGTAGTAAGATCAGTTTGAAAGCTGTCTGACTTAATTAAGGATCAGGTCACAGAACAGAATAGACAAAAATAGTTCTGGTGATTCTTTGTGCAAGTGTCAGCTTTCAAGGGTGGACAAAAGAATTCTGTTGTTACTTTTATATAATAGTTTTTGGATGGAAAGTGATGTGCTTGAAGGTTGACGACGGTGGTGGGATTTTGATTCCTTTCTGTTGTCGTGGAGTGTCATGGAAGAAGTTGAATCTTTAATCAGACATGTGTGATTAATCTTGAAGCGTTCAAAATTCTATTAAAGTGAATAGCAAACACTCATTCGAAAAGAACAGAGGCTCTAATCTGGCTGCAGTCAGTCTGCGAGTGTTTACTTGTAAAAGGGTGGATCAAAGAGACGACGTTATTATACACATAATAATAACATGCTTTGAAGTATAAAGTAATGACTTCCAGTGTGAATCTACAAAGGTGGACTTCGTACCTAGTCAATTTGGCTCACAGTTCAAGAAACCTTTTTCATTGCCGTCTCCTATAATAATATAGGAATGCAGCCGGGAGAATTATCGTGCACAAACATTATTCACTCGAAGCTCATAAATTGACACATATCATTAGCATTTCAATAACATTTGTGAATTTTCAGCCAACATTGATTAATGCTCACCTCAGTCAATGAAGAGCCTGCTGGGGGTAGTCGCCTATAAATATCAGCAGAAGTAGAAGAACTCTCTCCACCAACCAGTCAACTCAGTGTAAATATAATGCCAAAAGTCTATTTTGAAATAAGTCAATCAGTCTTTTTAGAGGAGTCCTCCACTGTTCCTGTGAGAATCCTGGAGTTGCCCTCCCCGAAAAGTCTGAAACGGTTTTTAGACTACAAAGGCGTAGCTTAGTTGTTGAATAGCGACTATTATACTTGAATTATTCACTTAAGAACTAAGAAATCCTTTCTACGCAATAAATAATGTTTAAAATGGACATGAAAAGAAATACAGTCATCGCTTTCCTTTCCCTTTGAGTCCCTGTCGGGGGAAGTCGATAAGTGTGCAAGTGTGAAGCCAGAGTGAGAGAAAGAGAGAGAATGACAGTTACGTAATAAAAGTAGGAAGTTATGCTCTGAAATCTTTTACGTACTTTGACTCTCTGTACGTATACAAAGTCTATATAGTAGATTCCTGGCTATACTGTTTGAAGCAGGGTTTCGTAAATCACACACTTTTGATGTATAAACCGCGTCACCGTAGGGAAAGTGGGATTTATGTGATAAATGGGATTAAAATGCATGTCTTGCCCATGGACACCCAACCAACAACGCTTAAAAGCTTTCTGATTGGCACAGTGTTATATTCCTGCAAAAATTCTCGCTCTATGTTAAAAATCAATAATGGCGATAAAGGACAGATGACATAATACTTTTTTGGTATTAACAAATTTTTTGGTTTTTCAACCTTAGTGCAACAGATTTCAGTGAATTAAATCATTTAGAAGGTGACCTTTAGTATAAGACTATTATTCTGTTGGCGATGTAACACACTTTTGTGTAGGACAAACAAAAATCACATTACTCCCAATTATGACACTTTGAAGTGCTATGTGATTAGTGTATTAATCCCATTAATCACAGCATTTTATCTCACTTTGATAATCACAACCGAAATCCTGGTTCGAAGGGAATCAATGAATTCGTTCAACTGCAGCTCAATCAGTTGATCATGTGTTCTGCAATGTAATACAAGAGACTATACTAACAGTCAGAAAATATAATCACCATAGAAGTTACTCGACTGCATAAATACTTGGCTTTTTCCACTCGTAAAATTTAATGGGAGTGAACGACTAGAGGTGATAAAAATGCTGACGTGACTCTGACTCTAATGTCTCATCTGTGTTATTTTTAAACTGCCACATAAGCTCTTACCTATATCTATAGTTATATATATACGTGTATATATATCCATTGAAGGAACTACTGTCTCTTTGTTCCAATGGGTACACGGTGAGTGCCCTCGACGTAGGCGAATTACAGTGCATAGTTGAAAATTACACTTTACAAAAGGAGCAATTTCTTAGTAGTAAGTAGGATCACTTTTTGCACCATTGCCTTGTTGGTTGTTTGTGTGTGGTGGCTAACAAGCGGTCTTTTGAATTGCACACAGTGAATTTGAACAATAAATCAATGTGCACGATTACGTACTTTGTACCTACGTATTTGTATTGTTGTGGGTTTATGTGGCATTTCTATGGCTGGAGTATGAGCACTAGTGGTGCATATCCTCGGCTAATGTCCCTGTGGCTCAGTTCATTTGCTTCAACAGTGAAACCGTTCACACCGATTACATAATAGACGCAAGCATTTCTGTCACAATCGATCAGATCACTGACGATGAGCGAGACAACGACGGACGCGCCGAAGAGTTCGTCATTCTGTTGTAACTCTCAAACCACAATCATTCTCTAATGTTGCAATGCATAATAAAAGTAAATGGACAGAGGATAGAGCGAAAATCATTGTTGGCAATGTGAAGGGAAGACAGTGGTGAAAACTAATTAACGAGCCATAACAGATAGAGAATGACGGGGAGGAAAACGTATTTCCACACCATTGCCTTCCTGTAAATATCTATACAAGTACTTGGGTACACATGTAAAATCTATGAAGATTATCTCCCGCACTACAAACCATTTATTGATTTCAGCGGAAAACTTCCAGGGAAAAATAAATATTTATCCCTTACTACATATTGTAATTTAAAGAGATGAAAATGGAAGCTTGACAGGTGGATACTGTGAGCACGCTCTTGCGCACTCTGCTCATTTTCCTTGGGAAGAATGCATAACGGCGGAGGAAAAGCAGAGTTTGAGGGAGTATGATTTGGGAGTTCTGCGCCAGCTGTCTTCCAGAGTGGAGAGTTGGAGAGTGAAGGCATTGAGTGAGTGTCGGTTTTGTAGACCGACTCACATTAATTGTTTGATTATTGGGACAG